>JANTPZ010085556.1:0-10934 GCA_025593235.1 Vachellia pachyceras
CGATTTTAAGGTCTCCTTTTTTTAGAACTCCCGCACAATCTTCTTCCCTCTTATATCTCTGTTTCAGTGAGCTTTTCTCTGAGTCTTATTTGCTTAAACAGATTGCTTAAGGGCAATCTGGTATTTTCCACAATCCATTTAACCATTAAAAGGTCTCATGGAAATTGACAGCAATTATTTAGAACATTGGGATCATGTGCTAGTTTTTTTGCTTCCTTGAATCCTATGGCTGATTTTCCCTTTAATTTTCATGTCAGATCTTCCCTCCGTTTTGCATCTTCCTGTGTTTGGGCTGAATCCATGATTTACAAGTGAAATCTCGATGTATCTCAAACCACACTTCGTACTCCACCTGCTTCTCTTTCGTCCCTTTCTTCTCTGCAAATTCTCCGATCCTCTTCTCCAAGAGAGAATCTCGATCTCGTTCTCGGCGGGGTTTGTACAATTAGCACAGCCGATACAGTTGGCCGAGTATTTGCGGAGGTTTGTTGCCTGAGGCTTGGAGAGCTCTGTTCTTTTGACGGCGAATATAAGCCTGCCTTTGTCGAGGGTAGCTCTGTAGACACTGCCATATGGTTGCCTTTGCCCAAGAAGCTGTCTGCGGAGAACTTCTAGAAGAGAGCCAAGAGCTTCGCTGAAGAAGCTGCTAAGAAATCCCAAACCCTCGCTGACTCTTGCAAGTTCGCCGATTTGGTCTCCGAAACCGCCAAGAAGTCCAAAGAGTTAGCCGCTGAAGCTTCCAAAAAAGCCAATCAGATCAAAACTGCTGCTCTCAAACAAGCAGATCAAATCAAATCAAATCTTTCTCTGATATCATCCCTCCTCAGCTCTCTGTGCCCCTTTCCATTCCCAATTTTAACGATTCTTCACATTCATATTCCCAGTCTGAGCTCCAAACCTTAGGTGTCACCGACGAGCTCAGATCATTCATTAGGGGACTTACCTCTAGCACTTTCCAGAACTTACCCCTCAAATCTGGTTTATTTAGTGGTTGTTGATTTTGGTAAGGGATTCTCTGTTATTCTGTGTTTATTTAGTGGTTGTTGATTTTGCTGGGTAATGCAGATGAAGCAGAGCCTTCTGATGTAACTACGACGGCCTCCAATGTACGCATTGGATCTGGAATATATATAGCCTGTTGCAGTTGTAAAAGATTTTCATAAATAGCCTCTCTCAAGTGTCTCATTTTTCATCAATCATTTTTGAAAGTAATAGCATAATGAGGAGAAATAATTACTGGGATATGGAATATATAGTTGGCTAGTTGCTCTCTTGGAAAATATATTGCCTGCAAAACGTCAAATCCATCATCTGCGCATAATAAAAATGGAACATCTATTTGTATATATTTCTTGATGTCTAGCATCTTTGTGTTCTATTTCTTGAGTTTGATTGGATTGATCAATCACACTTTGCTCTTAGAAGCTAGTGTGTATGGAGCAATATTAACAAAAATTACTCCTGCTTCAATGTTGTAACTGTGGCTACTACGGCCCAAATATATGCGATATGTGCCACCTTCAAGTGGTAAAATAATGAATAAAATCAATTTTCAATGAAGATTGAAGTCCTTTTTTTCCTATAAGATAATGAATAATGACTTTGGATTTATGAGGCACGCAAAACCTTTACTGATAAGAAGTGCTCATGTTTGACAGTTACATTATACATGGCATAGATTCTAAATTATAGATGAAGACTTGAAAATTTCATCTTGTCATGTTGTCCATACTAATGTCTATATTCATATTAATATATATATATATATATCATCTTGTCATATTTATATTGAAGATCAAGAAGGCCTTGATCTTCTGGACTGTTTCTTTGTACTTAATAATACTTGTTTTGCCGGTTTATATATATGTATGCCATTAATGTCAATTTCCTTTTTATGGCTGGCGTTTGCTTTTAACTTCGAAGTTGTTATATTGACTGTAAGACATCTGTTTTTAATATGAAGATTAGACTTACCTGGAGTTAAGCACTGAAGATTACACGAGGAATAGAAGATAGCTTTAAGTCTCTCCCATCAAATGAACTCTATATATTGCTATTGTGCCTTCTACCAGGATATAATTTTGTGGTTATATTGATTCATTTGTCATAACTTATCTCACCAAGTTCTTATGTTGATTTTTTTGGTTACATAGATTGACAGGCTATAAATGACAATGACATCCAAAACATAGTTCTGTCGTATCTTATCCATAATTGCTACAAAGAATCAGTGGAGTCATTTATTGCTTGCACCGGAATGAAGCAACCTGCAGATTATTTAGAAGACATGGAAGAAAGAAAAAGTAGGTTCATTGTTGTCTTTCTGTGGGGAAGGTTGATTAATGACTTTGTAATTGCTTGGTGTTTTATTTCCTTTTTGCCATATACTATGTTTTTAATTGCAAGATTCCATGTATTCATATTTATATCATTTCAAGTGCTTTTGTATAGGAAAATTGGCATATCTAATGATTGGAAAATCTGGGGACAAATACAGTGTAACAAAAATGATAATAGAATGCCATGAATGAAGAATATTAAAGTGTTTGAGCCAAGGTGTGCCCCATTTTGAAGGAGTAATATAGATTCATAGTTTCTCTAAAAGTAATTATCTGTAATTTGTCTTAGTACAGAGTCTTGCTATATCTTAAGTTCTTAAGTTCTAGGAGTTTCATTTTGTTTGGAGATTTGGCTTGCCATAAGATTGCTGGTAGCATTTTTTTCTGATACTTTATTATATTTTATCTCAGGTCAAAAGGCAAGCAGATAAATTTATTTCAATGTGCTACAGATGCTTTTTCACCCGCCACTCAACTTTGAAGAGATATGTTATGGCTCTAAGTGGACACTATTATACTGCAAATTCGAGCTCTATTATGCAGTCTTTTTTTGTATGTAAAATACATTGAATGTGCAAGAATTGAAAACTTCCTATGCCTCCACTGGATAGGCATGATGTATTGGAATGTACTATTATATATTGGAAATCACTGTTAGAATGTACTACTATTCTGTGAAATTTACAAATGATATATTTTGTGCGTTTCTGATTTTTGTAGCATATTGACAAATGTTACTAAATTCAAATATATTTTTATTTTAAATTTTTTTAAATTTTCCTGCGGATTTTACCTGCGGAAAAATTCGTAGGAAAATTCGCAGGTAATTACCTGTAGATTTAAAATCTGTAGGAAAATAAATTTTTAGGAACCTTATACCTAAAATCCGTAGGAATAATGCTTTTTTTTTTTTTTTGTAGTGTAATCTAAACAGGCATTAGTGCAATTTCCTCTTTGACTAATAGATTAACAATCACTGTGCTATATATGTCCTGCTTGTAATTTAATTGTTGTGTTATGTGAAATACATTAGCAACATAGGTGAGGGCGGGTAGAGAAGAATAGAAGGCATAAATCCTAATATATATATATATATATATGAATCACATTAACATAATTAAATGGTTCATCCAAACTGGATGAACTAGTTGAGTACGGAAATTGATTTTGATTGGTTAATAGGATATCAAATATTATTAGAGGATTTTGTTTCTTTGTAAATATTTAGTATTTTGTTGATTTGATTAAAATTTGTTGTTTCCACTTAAAAAGCCAACAAATCAAATTCATGAGGAAAGAGCTTCGCAGATTATGCTTTTGATTGATAATAATTAGAACTAAATTTAGATAGCTTTAGAATGATTATTTTTATCATGACATTTTTAAGGTCATTTTACATTTTAACTTTAAAGTTATAACAACAAATTAAGTGTTTAGTTTATAACTAAATGGAATTAATTTTTTTAAATTCATGATTTATAACTATAAATTACACCCTAACATGTCAAAAAGTTGTATCAAACTTTAAACAGAGACAATTTTTTTTAAAGAAAATATAATAAATACCCCATTGATCACTCATTCTTTCTGAAAAAAATGCCTTATAATTCTAGGAACCTGGATAGTAGTACTATATTAAAGTTTTGGTTTATTTAGACCCATCGTAGGTAGACTTGCATAACTTGAGCAATCTTTTTAACTAATCCTAAAAATATTAAAAATTAATTATTTAGTCTCTGAAAATTTGACTTGATTATAAGTTAGTTGTTGAAGCTCAATATGGCGCAACCCCAATCCCACAATTCCCATGTTTAATCTATTAAATCCATTAATCTTTACGTTTTAATTTATATCTTAATTATAATTCGATCCCAAATAGAGATTAGATCTTTTTTTTTTTGAATGGGTAACGATCAATGGATTAGACAACTAAAAGTCTAAAACTTCAAAAATTAAGTTGAATGAATCAGATTTTAGAGACTAAGTTATAACTAAACTAAACTTAGAATAACTAAATATTAATTTTTTTCGAAATACGATCCGTACTGCACATAATAACATGAGTTGAAAACTAATTCACGCAGAAGCTACAAATCTTAATTATAAAAGCTGAAAATTCAACGCAAACATATTTGAAAACAAAAATTATACTCGCTTACATGATTTAAAAATATATTTAAGAATATAAATTTAAAAAAATCATATTGAAAGAAATTTAACATTAAAACTTTGAATCCTTTGAAAATAAACTTTCATAACTTCATATACAATTTATTAAATTGATTAATAATTTTAGGTTTTGAATACCATTGTTTATATTTTCAAATTAATATTTATAAGAAGATTTAAAAATTATTGTTGAAAGACTACAGCTATTATAAAATTGTTAAATGGTTCAGCCAAATAGGTTGAACCCTTAGATATGGAGACTAATTTTGGTCAGTCAATGGTATATCAAATATTATTAGAAGTCCTTGTCTTCTTCAATCGTTGTATCTGGTTTTCCTTTCATCTTATTGAAATTTATCTTTCCACTAAAGAAACCAAGAACTTCACAATGAACTGGGCTTTGTTAGCTATGCTTTATATTAGTATTTAGAAATAAATCTATATAGCTTTAGAATGTGTTTTTATATAATATGAAATGATTATTTATTTAAAACCATTAGAAATTATCAGTGTGAGTAGTAGTTGATGCAACCATCCTTCACATTGCTTAAACATGCCAGGGGATACGTCATCTATATGGGTCCGTTTGGTAAAGCGGTGGAGAAGTACTTTTACCATTTACGAGGTAAATGTGTGAAGGAGATTATTTCGTTTTACAAAAAAACACTGTTAAACGTACTTTTGGGGTGTTGAGAAGCTTTCCCAAACACCCCATGATTAGTGGATTAACAAGTATTGTGCTATATATATATAGAATGGGTTTTCCTGCTAAGCTGCAAAAAGAACATAGCAGGCTGGGATGAAGGTGAGCAAACCAACCAGCAGCGTAAGCAAGGGCCAAAGCAACTTAATGGTGAAACACAACAACCAACCAAAGACAAAAAGAAGCTAGTAAACTTAGAGGTCCCCGCTAATATCATGACCCATCACAGCAAGATCAAGAGGCTCAAACAGAGAACAAAGTCCTTCCCAAGTAATCTCTATCAGCCAATAAGCCACCAAAAACACTATTCCCAGTGAATTCTGCAGAAAATATAAGGTCGTCCTTAGAGAAGAACAAAGAAAAGAAACAATACTTGCGCTTTCCATAAACCAAAGAGAACTTGGAACATAGCAGGAACTGTGGGAGGGAGTTATAATGGTGGCGAGTTGAGTCCGAGCTTTAATAAATGAGCAGCTAGCTCTTAACATTCATCAGTCGAAACCAGACAATTTCCTCCATAATCACGTACGTGGGATACAAATCACATAACCATAATGAATGCTTCACCCAAGTCTGTTGATTGCTGTAGTGTTTGTTTTTTTGTTGGAGTCCTCCATCTTGCTCCTCTCTCGTTTTCCCCCTTCAATTTTTGTTCTTTTTTGCTTTGCTCAGGTTTTTTTTAAGTTGTTAACTTGTTATTACTTATTAGGCTTTAGGCCTGTGTGATTGTGTTTGAGTAAAAAAAAAATTAGGGAGAATAATAATTAGTCATAACTAAAAGAAATAATATCTGATAAGTTCCAATGGCTTGTTAATTATCCACTTTCACTTATCAATGCATGATACCATTTTTACCTGTCAGTGACATGTTCTTATGACTTATCAGATATTATTTATCTTGGTTGGGATCTAGCTGTCATTTTCCCAAAAAATATGATAAATTATATTAACATTGAAAATTCGCAAAAGAAATTTCATCCTCTTTTCCCCTCAAAACAATTTCCCCTTTCTAATTTGCACTCCCTAGTATTCAAAATATCTTATTTCAACTAATTCATGAACCAAGAGATGATATTTAACTTGTTATATTTGTGTTAAGAAATTATAGTATATGGATGTCTATATCATTCAAGAAAGATTTTTCTCCTCAATTCCCATATTGAATGACGTTATACCTTATAACATCCTATTGACAAATTTCTAACATTTATCATATGTAACATCTAATTGTATAATTATGTTGCTTTATTCTCCTTGTAACTCTTTAAATTAGTATCCAATGTTGATTCTCTATAAATAGACGTGTTATACATACATTTGAGGATGTACAATGAAAGGAAAGAGAGCTCATTTTTATTTTCTCTTTCAACTTTCTCTCATCTTCTTCATCTTTGTATCACAATCTCTTGTATATTCTTTATTTTTATAACAATTTGTTTTAAATTTGGAAATTCTTTTCAACTTTAGCTATGTTAAATGATGTTTTGAATGAGATAAAAATACAAAATATTACATTTAAATATAAATTGTGTATATAAAATTGATCCATAATTATTTATTACGGCTAACTACTCTTCAAATAACCTATATTGGGTTTGTTTGAGAACGTGATAGAGAAGTACTTTTACCCGAGTTGAGGTAAATATGTAAAAGAGATAATCTCGTTTTAAAAAAAAATACCGTTAAACATGCGTTTAAACTCTAGCAGAGCCATTATATTACGTCCCGACCAATTCTTCTAGAAGGTTAATACAAGGAAATATTTAACGGCGAGTTCAGGGTTTGGCCGATTTGTAACCCAGCCCGGCTTGCCCACGATGTATAGAACAGCTTTAAGAAATCTCTCATTTTGCGCGCGCGATCTCCTCCGGCATCGCCTCAACCATTACCCTAATCATGCTCTTCCACTCTTCTCTTCCTCTGTTCACTCCATTGCTCCCAGATTGTTCTCTCTGTCGAACGAAGTTACATCGACTCAAGGGCACAACAAGCATGATCCCTCTCCTTCTGAGGATGTTATCAGCAACGAAGGTAACGACTCAAAACTCAATCTCTAAACTTTAAAACCTATCTCTGTTTTACTCTCATTCATTTTTGAGTTGCACCTCAATTTTGCGCTTTCAAGTTTCAATTCGTTTGGTTAATGTGTCCTTGATTGGGTGCGCTTAAGGTGTTTGATTAAATGCGTCTGCTGATGTTCACTCATTTTTGTAATCACCTGGATGTTTCATTATATATATTTTGATTTTGATGCAATTTATTTTCTTCTTCCCTTGCATTTTAGAGTTGAAGAAGCGCATATCGAAGCTCGAGGAAGGTGATACAGAAGCTATACCTGATATCTTTGAGGGCATATTGTCGAGAATGTTAGCGGGGAAGCCCGAAGAAGCTCACAATGAGTTGAGGAAAGAACTTTTGGGGGAGAGAACAGAGTCAGATGAAGAGGAAACAGAGTCTGCTGATGATAGTGAAGATTCAGAGTTTGATCTTGATGATGAGGATGCGATGAGTAGGACAAATGAAGATTAGGCTCACTGCAGATTATTATTATTATTATTATAAGCACTTGGAGCTAGATGATGAATTTGATAGAGAAGGCATATATGTGTGTGTGTGTGTGTGTGTGTGGAGCTAAATTCTCAGGCATTGCCATTTTAATAGACACTTTTTAACCACTTGTCTGGTCATTGGTCAATAACTACAAATAAATTACGTCTTAGAACATGATTTTTATACATTAATTGTTGGTTATGTTAAGAATGTTCCCTCTTCAGTTCTATCTCTTGTGGCATAAGGCATTATGTGCAAGTGTAATCATTAGCTGAATGATCTGCTTATGGGCTAATCGGAGATGGGTCACCATGAACTGGCGATTGGCAGAAGAAACTGACCAAGGAAAAGGCCATTTCTGCCAATTTCATTATCATGGGAGAAATTTCTGAAAATGTGCCATTTGTTTGTCAATGTCTGAGTATAACTCTGCATTCCAAAGAAAAAATTGGTTACAGTAAATGGACTTATAATCTAATAGCATGAAGCCTCTTTTGTATTGATGGGTTCGATCCCTCTAGTTCTAAAAAAACGTTATATATCAAGATTTTCAAGTATCTCACCACCGAAGAAAAAAAAGATTTGCTGGTAACTTTTATCTCTCTTATCCATCATTACAGAGAATACAATATTTTATTGAGGAGACATTTGGCATCGTATTATTTTGACCCTGTTTTATTATATCTTGTGTGATAGTAAATGGATAACTTTGATCCTTATGCTTCTTCTTGTGAATTACACCCTAGTTCTTACCTATAAAATTGAACAACATTTTTGTTTCAATGCGTTCCCAAGTAGGCATGAATTGTGTTAACCGATGATTAAATAGTCCAAGGGACATGCCATTGCTTGATTAGTGGATTAACAAGCATTGTGCTATATGGCCTATATGTACTGATGAAAGTGAAGGTGAGAGTGAACAGAGAGGAATGGAAAGCATAAATTCTAACGTCAACTTCCGATACAGGAAATATCTACGATTTTAACAAATCATTAAAAAAAAATCAGCCAATAGGTAAACTGAAGTCCCATATTGGTCAAACAAGCGTGAAATAGAGGGGAGTGGAAATTATAAAAGAGGAGAGATGGCATGAGATGCAAATCACAAAACTATGTTTAATGGTTCATCCAAAACGGTTGAACTATTTTGATTGGGGACTGATTTTGGCCAATCAATGGAATACCAAATACTATTAGAGTTTTGTCTTCTTTGCAATAACAAATAGAGGGGAGGTGTTGTTAGGCAAGAGGATAACAAATGAATACAAGTGTGATCTCACTTCAATTTTGTCGGTCATTGTACCCGTTTGGGAATCCGTTGAAAAGATGCTTTTACACAAGCCGTGGTAAGAATGTAAGAGGAGTTTTGTCTCAATTTATGTGCAATGTAGAAAAAAGGAGAAAAAAGCTACTCCAAACACACACATTGGCCCTGTTTGGTAATGATTATAAGGAATCAAAACACACGTTTAACAGTATTTTTCTGTAAAACGAGATAATCTCATTCACATATTTACCTCGATTTATTTAAAAGTACAAATGCGCCCATTATTGAATTGATTGGAATCCTACATAGCTTACATCTTTACTGGAACATAGGTTATAGGAAAATTAATATTTTGTTTGATTGTATTGTGGCCATTGACCCATTAATGTGGGGATATATGTGCTAATGACCATCGATATTGTTAATACTGCTAGATTAGTAGTCCATAGGGATTTACTTATTGTTTTTTTTCACCTCGTTTAAGGAGAGAAACTATAAAGGAGACTGACCTGCTGAGTTTACCCATGAAATGGTCAATAGTTTTTGTTTTTTTTATTATCAATTGAGACGAGGTTGCATGTATCTTTTACTTAGATGTCATGCTCTTTTAAACTAATGAAATTTGGTACTTATTAAAAAAAAACAATATAACAGTTTTAAACCAATTGCATCGTCTTTCTACGTGGTTTGAAAGCAAACAACTATTCATTTTTAATTCAAAAATAGCACAAAATTAACAACAATGTTTTAAAAAATTTAAGTACTGATGTACACATTTTTAAACTAATTACAACAATAAAAAATTGAATTTTATTTTATTTTTATTTTGGGAAAACAGAGGTGGCTTACTTGGAATTTGGAAATAGAAGGGAGCTTGAAACACCATGGTCAGATCAAAGCTTAAACCCTAGAGAGCCATGAAGCGCACTCTGCTCAACAATGTCTCTCTCTACACTCGCTTTCTTCTCCACTCTTCTTCCTCACACCGTCCATTTTCTAATTCCTCCGTCGCCCCACTCTCCGCTCCCACTTGCTCCCGCCTCAGGTTCTTCTCCTCCTCCGGCGGCGATGAGGACTCCAATGAAAACCCCAACCCTTCTTCTGAAACGAGCGTGGCGCCTCCTGTGAAAAGGGATGTCCTCTCCGGCGTCCAGGATGTCAGTAACAAAGGTAACTACAAATATGCCTGTTGGCTATTGTTAATATAGTTTATCTCATCTCGCTATGTAGTTTGCTCTCAACTAATTTGAAGCTGGCTGAAGTAGATCGTATTTGTTGTACTGGAAATGCTTTAGATTTTAATTATCATTCCTTTTCATTTTTGCAACTTATGTGTTTTTCAGCGCACACCATTTAAGGTAATTAGTTTAATAGATGAATAATCCGGTAACGGGGTATACCCACTTGATTTGATTTATTTTAGTGTAGCTGAATTTGTTGATGAACTTTGTGCCTATGGACTTATGCTATATGTGCGTCCCAATGTTCAATCTTGAACTTCAAACGTTTGACTATTGTGATCTAATTCTATGTCCTGCAAAATATTTAAGGATATTTTGGTTTTTAGATCTTAAGACACAGATAGAGAAGTACTTTGGGGGCGATGAGGAAGCACTTCCGACGATTTTTGAGTCAATTTTGCGGAGAAAGTTAGTGGAGAAGCATGATGAGACAGATGAGAGTTGTTGGATGAACTCCAGATGCAGCCAATTGATGATGTTAAAGACCAGGAATTTGAATCAGATTTTGAGGAGCTTCATGAGACTGATGATGAGATTGATGATTTATATAATGCAAGGGACGTTGTTATGAAGAGGATGGCAAAAGACGAATACTTCAACATGGATGAGAAGAAGTGGGCTGAGCTTGTTGAGGATGGGGTTAAACACGGAGCGCTTATGGACAC
>JANTPZ010085558.1:0-21437 GCA_025593235.1 Vachellia pachyceras
GGTGGATGTGGAAAGTTGTAAGATGGAGTAGAGATTGCACTTTGAAAGATACGAGCATCATGTGCCGTGCCTTCCCAACCAGCTAGAACGAATGTGAAACACATGTCCCAGTCACATACGGCCATTACGTTCTGTATAGGTTTTCCTTTTCGGCCAACAAATTTGTCTCTCTTATCAGCAGGAACCACACAATCTATGTGAGTTCCATCAATGGCTCCGACCGCATGCTGAAAATATTGATATCTAGGATCTTCTACTAAGCGTGAGTGAGGATGATAAAGCGAACCTTCAAGCGGCTTAATAATCTCCCTTGATAAATTGAAAGAAGACTCTAATACTTGATGGAAATAGTTGCTGACGGTTTCTCCTAATCGTTGAAATCTCTCTTGCACTACTCTGTTACATAGTCCATGTCCAACTGTATATAAGAACATGGCTACCTTTTCTTCAATTCCCGCATATCTTCTCCACTTTAACCCATGTTCCATCAATTCATTGCACAGGAGATAAAAGATATGTTTTTCAACGTGAAAGTTCTCTAGACATATTGTATCGTTTCCCATCAGAACCTGTTGAACCCACATTTGTCCTGTTTGGGAACTTGTTCTACATGGTTCCTTGAAAATGTAAGGGGTGATATATTGAGCCATCAGCGCCGCAGCATGCTCATACTCTGTTATCTCTTGATGCAATAGTTCAATGTTTGTGCGCCTGCGAGCATTCTACTCCTCTGTAGCGTCATCGTTCGAATTATACTCATCACTTGAGTTAGATGCATTGTTTGAAGTTTCCATCTCCTGATTCAACCTAATGACAGCATTAGCAAAGTTTTGAAGTGGACATAATAGCATGGTTATATATATATATATCATAATGACATACCGACAACACACGGAAAAATTGGATGACAGAAATTGGATGACATAAAATATCATAGTTATACAGCAAATAATGACGAGTTCAGCAAAGTTATACATCACATGAAAACTAACACCACAACTATATCCATTTTACGAGAAGAAGTTAATGCTTTGGAGGCTTTTGAAGCTCGGGTGTATTGTACGCATGCTCCCGCAACCAGTTTACAAGAGCGTCTCATTGCCTCTAAGGCCTACATACATCTCTCGGCACACGCTATGCATCATCATATTCACGCATCGTTGCAAAAAGTCAGGGTCACATGCAATAACATCAATTCTCCACAACTTTGGGAGGATTTCACCCATTGATGGAATTTCTCTGCGTTGCTCTCTATCCAAGGTTGCTGTTCTCGCCTCTGATGCCGTTGCCATTCTACTCATGCAATCAATTACAGACTGCGATGTAGACTTTTTTGACCTTTTCCTCCGTCTGGAAGTTTCTCCTATCTTTCGTTTGCCATGGCCTGTTGAGCCTGTAGCAGTGCTATCTGTTCCTATAGTCATGTCACACCGCAACTAAGCCCAGGATCTGCACCGAATGAACTATCCTCACTATCAGCAGATCCTTCAGAGTGGGGGTCCTGCTGGCCTTCCATTTGTGGGTGGTACACATCATCTGCATCATTATCCTCGTCCTCCACTGGTGTTGCCGATGGTGCAAGTGCATGATCACCCGAGGCTAGGACATCCTTGAATATAATCCGTAATTCATTAGCGTACCTGCTCCCAGTGTACCGAAATTGTGTGAAATGCGGATTTTCCTGCAGCAATACAAGTTGCACGCGTATTAGTGGCACGAAAATTTTACAAGAGTGCATGTAAAATGTTAACTACGGAAATTGGTACCCGGATTTTCCTTCCCCACCACTCATCATCTGCCAATATCTTATTCTGGTTGGGGTCAAAAGCAATGCCTATAGCCTTAGCAACTAGAGCCTCCCAATTCCTCCACTCCTTCCTAAGACAATCATACCTATTATTCAGCTGCTTATAGGCGTACCCACTTTGCGTTTTGTTGTTAAATGTGTCTAGTATTTTCTTCCACGTATCCCTCGTAAATGTACCTCCTCGATGTTCTCCTTTAATAACTTGGTGTACGCATGCGTCAATGAACACTTTTGTGGTAGGATAATCCCATGACGCTTTGCCTCTACTATCGCTCATTTTGCTACGAAACAATTGTCAGACATGTTTGCATTCTAACATAAGATCCATCACAATAACAAAACAACAAGGACACTATGTAATGTACAGGTGAAGTGAAGTAACTTTAAAGATACGTAAATGTATAGAACGCTACTTCTAACTGCCACTAAAGTGTATTTTAAGGAATTTTCTATATGGTTTTAAGCACATATACCTGTTGGGGAAAGAAAATTGTGGACATACATGCATATCTAACAATAATTACAGATTCACCACCAGCATATATAAGTCTCATAGTTCAATTTTCAAAAAGAATTTAGCAAAACATTCAGTATGCAGAGAAGAAAGTCCTTTGGATATAGCCACATTGCTCTCTTTGCAATTTCAGTTCCGAGAGAGCCCATTTTTTCTACACTGACCTGTGTTGTTCTATGTTCTGTGCGTCAGTGAAGCAGAATCAAAACCTGCTTCTAAGCCACATGTTCTCTGGTTAAATGGAAGTATGCGTTTACTTATATACTGAGTGCATAAAATTTAATTCTAAGGGAAAAGAAAGAAGGAACTGAGGTGAAATGTGGGTTGTGAAGGGCTTGGTTGTTCCTCTGTGGGGGTTGGAGCTTTCGTTGAACATGGACAATTCAAGCCAAGCGACAACGTTCTTGTGAAAAATGAATATAGTTGGAACAGAGGTAGTGAAATGTTTTAACCCTTTCAATTGAGTACTACAATTAAGTATGATGTTTCCTATCAAGATTTCCCCCCTTTTTAACCACCTACAGAGGCAAATATGCTATACTTGGAATCGCCGGCCGGTGTTGGTTTCTCCTACTCTACTAATGAATCATTCTATGAATTTATGAAGGATGAAATCATAGGTTCTTTCGGTACGTCCTATGCATTTTAGCAGTTACGTAGCACCATAATGCTCACTGTTTGCCACTGGTGAGCTGGCTTTCCTTAAGATCTTGTTTTCAGGTCACTATGTCCCCCAACTTGCACAGCTCATTGTTCAAATCTAACGGTAACAAAACAAGACAAAAGCCCATCTAATTGCTAGAAGGTAAACTCATTCTTTTGGATTAGCAGCAAGAACATCTCGGAGACAAGAACATCGGTAGAAATAAACATGCATCAGGTGAATCAATTCATCAACACACTCCGACAAACATATAAACAGATCAGATTTGAGGGGAAGTTACCTACCAAAACAAATCAGATCCGGTGAAGATAGCTCTGCCGACGACAACCACAGAACCTGCTTCTCGAGAGCACAGCGATGCTGACCAGATCGAGCTCCTCAAATCTGCAGACGAGATAAATGCATGTGTTGGTAACGGTTAGAATGCTTAAATGCATGCAAGAAGCGAGTTATGGAGGTCGGGGAATCTCAGTACGGTGATGGATGCGACATTGCGAGAGACGCTCAGAGCACGCGAGATTTCAGAGCAGGACGCAGCGTTAGGACAAAAGGCTAAGATTCTTGACTTGTCGGCAGAAGGAGCTTCTACACAGAAGCTCCTTATGCGCATGAGCATTGCCAAACGGGTGGATTGAGTCAACAGTGTTTCAGTCGGGCTTATGGCACTATTTACCGCGATTATGGGCCGCTTATAGGCTTGCCAAACGGGTCCTTTATCAAAAACATGAGTGCTGTTTTTATGTAATAAAGCTGTTGTGATGGATATTATGAGGTTGCATGTGAAGAATTGTTGCTGCTGAGTTTGGTGGGCTGAAAGCATAGTTGTTTGGTTCTAAGTAAAACTCTCTTTGATCCCTTAAAACATGAGGTTAAACAGATTATTGAAATATTTCATGGCATACTATGTTGCTGTCCATCAGAACCCTATTTATTTGATGAGAAGCGCGGCGCACAGTGGAGGAGAAGCTCGACTTTCAAGCTTGTCGGCAGAAGAGCTTTTGCCCACAAGCTCCTTATAGGCGAACGCGTCTCCAAACGGACCGAAGAAGGGAACAGGAACTGGATCGGGCGTTCGACACTGTGCAACTGACTTTTAGGCCTCAGAACGCCGAACCAAATATACATTTGAACACAATGACATGATTGATGAGACTGGAAATTGCACACCATCAAGCCAAAATGCTCAATGGCTGTTTATTAGAAGTTGATCTACCATCTCAGGTTAAAAATTTGCCACTTATCAAAATTAATTAAACCGTTTCTATAGAAATCAGTAGCACATAATGGCAGAAATATACTATCATAGGATAAGAGAGACAATAATGATAACTCATGAAAATAACTCACTGCCACATGTCCTTGCATGCATTATTGTCTTTTAATAATAGCTAGAGAACAACAAAACCATTGAGCAACATTATAGTGATTGAAAAAAGATAAAATGCTGATCAAAAGGAGAATTTCTAAAAACATTGAAATAATTAATGGTGGATTTAATATCATTAAATCAGTTTAAAGGTCATTATGTCTGGTGATTAATGAAGGAATAAAACCGACTAATTAAAATACGTGAAAAAGAAAAATTACTTTTCTTAACCTTTTTACTACTTCAAACTCAAATCTTAGTATACTCTATAGTTTCCTCAATTTTGAGCATTATAAAACTCCTTTTCACACACTCAGATACTAAAACTCGAATCAATAAGACAAGAATGAATTTAACCATAATATTTATGCACAATTTTACTGCATTCGATTTAGATTGAGCTAGTCCGATATATATATATATATATTAAGAAAAATAACAAGTTATTTTTTATAAAAATATTGAGATAAAAAAATAAGATTTTCAAAAATCATAAATGCTTAATAATCGTACTTTACATAACATTAAGTTAAAATTCAAAGTAAAATTGACAGATTGAGTCTTGAAGAGTTTTCATGGTAATGATGAAGTCACTTTATTATATATTTTCTGTAAAATTAATTAGTCCTTTTCTAACTCAAATTTTCAAGGGAGAATCGCTATACTTCTCTATAATATCCCAAACAAAAATGGAAATCACAAAAAATTTTATAACAAGCGAGCAACATGTAATGATACGTTTCGAATAGTGCTTACAAATGTACTCACAAATCATACATCAATAAAATCATCATATCATCATGATGATTTAGACCATGACCTTATGAGTCGTAAACCAACTCCTTATCAACTGAACTTACATATATTAACCTCCAAGGCATTGTTTGGTATGAGGATTTTGAGTGAATGAGGCAAAAAAATTTTATGAACTGGATTTAAAAATAATGGGAGAAGTGACAAGACAAACATCAAATATTTGTTTTATTTTAAATACAATGGGTTAACGCCTTAATTTATTTTGAAACTTTTCGCTTAGAAGCAATATTATCTTGAAAGTTTTTTTAAGTTTAATGTCACCTTAAAAGTTTCAAAATGCAACAATGTCACGACATCCTATTAGAAAACTAGCTTGACGCTAACCATTTAACATCTTCAATAGTAAATGGAAATATTGCTCCATTTTAATACTTTAATAGCAACCTTGAATCTAAAAAAACTTCATGAATAACATTATTCATGATGAAAAACTTTTTCACATTCTAACACCTAATAGAATTCAAGAATCTTTTCCTGAAATTTCTAGTTCTCTATATGAGTACTAACATCTTATCCCCATTCCAAAAACGAAGTTATATACAAGTGTGTTACGAAATTCCTATTAAGACTTGTATTTTATACGTATTATAAAAAAAAATTGAAACAGCAACATGAACATGTGCCTCCTTGTTTGCTAATATTTGGCGCGTACTTCACGTGGTCGCTTCTTTGTAAGGGAAACAAGACAAGCAACGTACTCTTCTATAGCCAATTATCATTTAAAGACTACATTTGAATATTACGTAATTAAAAAAAAAATCTTCTCAATAAAACCTTTGTTTTGTGTGTGTGTTGGGGGGGGGTCAATAGCAAACTTTACAGACCAAATGGCAAATACCCATTAGTGAGAGGAGCCTAAGTTAAAGACGAAGAAATTCAATCACTACGTCCAATTGCATGTAGGGGACATTATGGATGATACCCGATGTGCCAATGATTGAGTCGAAATTCATTTGTTGAGAGTTAGAGTTGGTTCATTAGTGAGTTTCTAATTTTTTACGTTATAAAACGTTTTTAAGGGACTTGTTATATCTTTCATATTATTTAGCTTCATCTCCATCAATCTATTGCATGAAATGGAATGACGTCTGCTTGTTTGGAACTTCATTCCCCCAATGGTATACGTAAATCGAAATAAAACCATCTTAAAATTTATAAAAATCATCTCGAAATCTATACAAATCATCTAAAAATCCATAAACTCCTTTTTTCCAACAGAGTTCCCAAACACACGTTGTTTTAAAATCAAAGTTGAACTACGTGATGAAAAAGCGGCCGCCAAATTATAGAAATCTTTTCAACAAATTTAGAGTAAAACATTACGAACAACATTAAAGTCAAATCATCTCTTTTTATTATTCATACTACTTTTCATATCACGTGAAAGAGAAAAAATCCTGAACATGTTTTAAGAATGGAATGTGGAATCTGCTGAACATTCTGTTCATATCATTCTTTGACTTTTCATAGTTTCAGAGAATAAAAAGATACAAACTTTATGATATTTTTATATTTAAGCTCGGTCAATAGCATGAGGAGCCTAAGTCAAAGACAGAGAAATTGAAGCACTTATTGCAAACTACTTTCTTTTTGTGCTGATTCATTAATATGCAAAGACTAACAAACCAGAAGAAAACCAAAAGGTCAGTCTTCCAAAAGGTTTATTCTAGTTTGGTGCATAACACAAAAATAAAACATGATTAAATCCATCTATGAAGCAAATCACCAAATTCTTTCTAAGCAGAAATCAGGATGAACTAAGCACAAATCAATGATTGCACAAAAAAAAAAGCTTTACTATTTGCGTTTGTCTTCTTCTTTCATCTTCTTCTCCCACCTGCGCTTCTTGTAATCCAGCAACATGTCCGGCATCTTCTCCATCAATCTTGCAGTGCTCTCTATTTTCTCTGCAGCTATCTTGTCACATTTATGTCCTTTCCTTCCGGTTTTCATCTCCCTCCTCTCTGGATCATAGGGCCAATCTTCCATGGCAAGAAGCACTTCCTTGCGCAACCTAGCCCTATGCCGAGCACTAATCCCGAGTGGTTTCCATGGTCCCAGCTCCCAGTATCCCCACACCCTTGGCAAGTTCATCCTTGTACTTGGCCAGCTTCTCACGCCATGGATATTGATATTCTCCTACGGCCTTCACCACTGAACTAGCTGCTTTGCCTGCCATTACTCTTCTTTTCTTTTTTCTTTTGGGCTAAACTACCATTGACTTGCTTCTCTGTCAGGCAATAATCCAGGGATGAAAAACACAAAGTACATTAGAAAATAGACAATAAACTTTAAGCTATTAGACCAGGTTACTCCTACAGATTTTGACTGACTGTCCATAACCGCAGTAACATAGTAATCACATCATCTGGGTAGATGAATATATATTCACACATTTGTTTTGAATCATAATAGCCAGAACACAAAAGAAATTCAAATGAGAATCAAATTGTAGTTGCTATAATTGTGGAAAAATGAAGGGCATCATAACACCAGGCCAATGTGGTTGCAACAGTACTTGCAAATAACAATGATGAAGCTAAAAAATGTTATTTTAAAATGCACACGAACACAATCAAGACTGTTGTTTCCACACAAATAAAAGACCCCGCATCTGATAGAAGCATTCAACAAGAGAGTCATTACAAATGGAAAAAGAACCCTCATCCCACATCATTTTTTCACCAAACAGAGTAACTTCTACAAAACAAGCTGAAATCATGGGAACCCTTCAACCTAGAACTATATTTACCATATATTAATCAAAAGCTGGAAATGTTGTTTGGGGGGAGGGGGGGAATTAGGATTGAAGAAAGAAGAAACCAGAAGCGTATTTCCAATGAATTAAACATATTCAAACAAAACCAACGTAACTCAGCCTTCATCATGGTCTCAGTCACTTCACTAAACCACAGCCAACTTTCAAGAGTAAAGACAAAAAATACATTGCCCAAATCTACTTTACGATGGAATGTGCTTGGTTGCTCAAACATTAACTTCATCCTGAAATTTCATCTCAGGTCAATATAAGTTCATTTGGGACATTATCAAACAAATCGCGGTAAGGAAAAACAGGCCAAGGTCATATTATTAAAAGCATTTAACCAAAACAGTATTCCTTTCGAACGTGAATCCCTAATTTAAAAAATTTATGGGGCTCAACAAACCATGGTGCAAGATTAAGAATAGCCATCCAAGTCAGGTTTTAATTATGGTTTAATGTAGCAAATACTTCATGGGAAGCTTTTTTATTCGACCAATATTAATGAGAAGGAAAAGAACCATGACAATGTTGGATTCTACAAGCACTGGAACAAGTCATTTTGCTTCATGAAAATAAAAGGAAAAAGAAAGTACTCCCTATATAGCATTTTCACTGAGCAACGATAGCTCCCCGTCGTCGATAGCTCCTCCGTCGCCCAGATCCTCGTTTCACAGCCCATCGACCAACGAGTGGAAATTGGGTTGCGGAGGGCTTTGGAGGTAAAGTAGAAATTATATTATTTTATTAAGGGCAAAATGGGTACAAAATATACCTTAGCAGGGATCAGTCTGATTCCCAACTCCCAAGAACCCCTTGGTCCGTGGAAAGCCGCTTCCGAAGGATGAAATGGGGCCTTAAAACTGCAAAATTTTGTATTAAACATAATTATTTAAAAATTGATTAATTTTAACAACAATGTTAAATTGGTTTAAATATTCATATTTTATTTTGATGCGAAACTCACTTGTTCTCATTCAACTTTACAATGCATGTTTTATTCAATTTAATAGAATTGTTAAAATTGTACAATTTTTAAAAATTTATATTTAAGTTTGTATGCATCAGAATTTTATTGTTAGTCCCTACTAATTAAAAAAGTCCA
This sequence comes from Vachellia pachyceras, assembly GCA_025593235.1. Lineage (NCBI taxonomy): Eukaryota > Viridiplantae > Streptophyta > Magnoliopsida > Fabales > Fabaceae > Vachellia > Vachellia pachyceras. Next base: position 9,034 of record JANTPZ010085558.1, read on the forward strand.
TTACCAATGAAATGAAATTTCCCATTTACACAAAAAAACAACCCATTTACATGTTTGCGTCATAAAAAATAGTAAAGTAAAATAAACTAACCACCCCTCTATTTTTTATTTCATTCATAAAAACATTCCTTCTATTTTGAAAACATATAAGACCGTCCCATAAAATTAAATTAGGAAAATTTATTGGGAGATCCCAAATAAGAAACTTATTTAATGAATGGTTCCAATTTTGAAAATATTTATCAAAAGGTCCCATTAACAACATGAGGTCCTATACATTGACAATATCATGCGCTGTATTAACAACACCTCATGTTGTCAATGGGACCTTTTAATAAATATTTTTAAAATTAGGACAATTCATTAAATAAATTCCTTATTTGGGACCTCCCAATTTCCTATTAAATTATATGTTTCACAAACCTTCCTCATATAATAGGTATTCAATTTCCATCCATCCGAACCGTTAGTTCATTGTTAAGTTTGATTTTTAAAGCAATTTATTGGTGTGAAAATCTTTTTATTGGAAAATGGAAGCTAATGTTAAGATCTAAAAATCAGATACAAAAAAAAGTATTTCAAGAAAAAAACTTTCACCAACCATCTCCTCTGTATGGAAGGCGGTCTTTGATGAAAAATGCACAGAACACTATTTCAGCTCATGACTTTTCTTTGCTAAGCTACTAGCAATACGATTATAAGCGTATTTGGATAGCCCGTTTGGGTATCCAAAAGTCATTCCTGCACTTACCGAGACAAAATTCCTCTCACATATTTACCTTAAAATCTGGGTCCGTTCTCCCAACAGATTTACCAAACAAGCCCTATATTCTTCATGGGTGGAATTAAAGCAAATTATATTTCAATCCAAATAATAACAGTAACTTCCACATAACTAAACATTGCAATCCATACATTTAAATGGACTCTTGCTTGTATCTAAGGCTCAGAATAATAAATTGAGAATTAACAAATTAAAAAAAAATGCTAGCATGGTGTATATCATATTGCTGGGGTGATTAATCTCATCAAGTAGTTGTATAGCTACTTTAGAATAAGTGCTGACTTAAAAAAAATATGAGGATGCCAAATTATATATGATATTAGAATGTTGATTCCATACGCCTGTCTACAAACAAAATTGTAACGTGATTAGAGAAGGGTATCACTGTACAAAAAGTAATCCTTAGAGAAGGGTTTGAAATTTTGAGTGATTATAATTTTTTTTTTACATGGTGAGCTACCTCCTCTGAGGCAATCTCACTCTGAAAGGCCAAACTCAAATATAATTCAAGCGGGTGACCAAAACAATAAAACCAAGAACTACAATTATGCTTGAACAGAAGGGAAAAACTATGTAAACATAAAGTTCCAGACTAGGAAAGCAGCATAAAAGGAGGAGCTTGTGGATATGGGGCGATTTACTGGAAAAAAATATTACCTTATTCTTAATATAAGAGTTAGTTAACGTTTGTTGGAAAGATTAACGAAATTTAATACTCTAGTTAACTATGTAAACATAATGTTTATTTTTTCTTTAAACTTACAAACTGATATATAATCTAATTATATATGTAATTTGTTTCATTTATAAAATGTTATATAATCTAATTATATGTATAAATACATAATTTTAATTGGTGTATTTAATTTCCTCAATCTCCATAACAAAAGTCAACTTGATCTTATATTAAGATTGGAGGTCGTATAATTATTTGTAACAACAAGCTACTCAATTTTTTATGCAGTAATTATTTTGCCTGCTTTAGATATAACCAGGAAAGCGAGAGGCTTGTGACAAGAGAAAGATGTGGTAGTTTATAAGGAAAGACCAACTGCACTTCACAACAAAAAAACCTAGGCTATGAAACAGTGACATAAAAATTGCATGAGATTTTAATCGAATCCTTCACGCTCACACAAACAGACGGTGACACAAAAATCACATTTTTGCATAAAATTCACTCACAATATCTTTTCTTTTTATCTTTTTCCAAAAATAATATACACATCGTAAATAAAGCATTCCAATTGTACATTTTCCAAAAATATTTTATACATTGCATAAACATTCCAATCATACATTTTAAGCATAGTAGACTAACGTGAACCACAACCCCATATATTGTTTTTGGGAGTACAACCTCGTATTGTTTTTGGGATGACAACCCCATGTTTTAAACAGCAGGTCTAAGTTAGTATTTGTTCCAAGTCTAAGATAGGTCTCTGATAGACATCCCTAATAATAGTTATATGCTACTGAATATTATGTTATAAAAGAACAAGAGCATAAATTTGGGTAGTAAAGATAGGGATGTTAAGATAGAAAAACAATTGTTTGATGGGGTTTGGATATGTACAGAGAACCGTTAGAGGTGCTGGTGAGAATGGTAAATAAGATAATATTGATTCCTTTAAAAAGGGTAAAAAGACACAACATTCAGGTAATCAGATTGTCATGTAATCCATATTTATCTTTGTTGTTGTATAGAGGTTAAATATCATACAAATCCAAGTAAAAATTTCCATTATGAAACACTATAACGTACAACATGATTGGATCAACACAACTAATGATCATGTTTATCGTGTACACTTATACATACAATGATATGCTGAGGCACTTCAATCGGAGAGCCTGGTGTGTCAGCTTTTTCCATGGGTGGAACCACAACTACCATAACCATTCATTCTTGGCACTAATAGCTTTGAAGTGAGTTGGCACAAGTGACACAGTCCCCTAAAGTGATATTAAATCATTCAGACATCTGTCTCTGCTATCGCTATGCCCCCTCGAATTGCTTATGCCAGATGACCCCTTCTCATAGATTTTGCCTGCAAATTTGGTCGATGTTTTGAATTAACATTATTTGCATAAGAAGATGATTACAGACGTGCAAACGTTACCAATTCCTCTCATCATAACATACCCCACAAAATACACACAGAACAGTAGAAAGAAATTGAGTAAGATAAAATAAAGATTCAGGGATGGATACACCAGCAATAATTAGCTAGCTATACGTCTCCAAACATGTAAATTTCAACCCCGAAGGAAAAAGAATAAAGAGAAGTATTGGAACATTCTAGAGCATAAGAGTGACATCTATTTATTTTGTTGGAGTGGGGATGGCCAGTAAATGGGTGCGCATCTGGGCAAGTGGACAGACTGAACTAATGCAAGGTAATTTTAATATTTCAATCATTATTAGCCAATGTTATCAATAAATGGGACTCCTGAAGCATGGCAGCAAACTGGCAAAGAATACTGCATTGTCCTAATATAGAGCTGTGCACAATGTTTTAACTATATGACCATCTTTTTATTACCACAAAGAAGAAAACAGATTCCCATATTACAAAGGTTTCAATCTCAGTGGAGAGTAAGGCAAGGTCATCATACCATAATTCACTATATCTCAAGTCTAGAAATGCTACTACTAGGTTAGTGGTTAGTACCTAGCGTGTATTTGCCTATTTGGTATTTTGTTGGTTTTGGCTAACGTGAGAATAGCTTTTAGTCCACCAACGCATTACCAAACACATCCTTATTAGTTGTAGCTAAATTGTAGGCCCAAGATTTTGTTGAGTCTAAATATATTTATTGATAATGAATGTTGATTCACGCTTCCTATGTCACTAGAGTTGAGCTTTTTCATGAAGAAAATAACAAACAAAAGTCCAAAACAACAGAATTATCTATAATCTACTAAAATACATAGTTACATGCATCTGACAATTTCGTTGAACCTATTGCATCAGTTTATTTTTGCAAAGATGCAATCTTATCATAAAAATTATTTATAGACATCATAATAAAATACTCTTTTCAGTCCTAAATATAAGGCCCTTGTTGTAGTGCAAATTTGCGCTACAAAAGATGTCTTATATTTAGAACCGAAAGGAGTATTTAATATACATTTATAAACTCACCGTCAAAAATCAAGATTAAGCACCAGCCAAACTAACTGTTCACATATATATTATATATCAGTTAGCAGCGGCCAAGTAATAGTAGACGGGCTAAAATAAAAGAACTCATCCTGGCTTGTCAATAAAACATCAAGTCCTAAAAGCAGGATCATGCTTTAGATTCTGAAATTTAGAGTTTAGTTTGTATTCATATCATTTGTATTGAAATTAATGATAAAACTAAAGCTCATTAGAATTCATGTAGTTATATAACAGGTATTGCCATCAAGTCTAAAAGCTACGAAACACAGACACTAAACTAAACTCAAACTATGAAACACAGACACTTCAAGGGCAGGCCGTAGTTCGTGCTGGTGGAACAATCCATATGCTACCCCTGGATCAAGGGTTTGAGATTAAATTTTTAATATTTAACGATTCTTAGATATTTTATCAAAATGAGTTTTAAGCATTTCTTAGGCTGTTAAGCATTTGTTAACATGTTTCTTTATGTTTCTTGCACAAACAATAATATTCATATAGAAATTTTTAGTGCACTTGTCTATAATCTGTTTATTTAGCGTACTGAACTACTGGGTGCCAAGCCACTTTGTACCTATTGGGTAGCATCTCACCCCTTGCATCTTTGAACATAACACTGATGTTGGCATGATTTTTAGGCAGTTAGAAAATGTTCTTATGAAGTGAAGTTATCATTAAAAATCAGAGAGAGAGAATGGAAACTCCATGCCAGAAAAGAATTGTTGTTCAGGACACCATAACACTGCCAAAAAGAAGTTTACATTTAACCCAAATTGGAGGAGCACCCGTAGCATTAGCAACAAGAAAGGACATTGCAATATCTTCACAGTTTCTGCTGATGAAGACAACAAAGTTATATACCAAGATTGCAGAGAGATAGAGAAGAAGAAGAAATGCCTTTTAGAAGGCAATTAACCATATATCTTACCTATGCCAGGAAATATAGTCTTGAATTGGCAGGGGCATCATGTGAGCATATAAATCCAGGTATTTCCTGTGAATGAATGCAGCTTTCGAGAGAACCATGCTATAAGTGCTCATCCTCCAAACTGACCACCACCCTCCATATCTGTAATATGCAACATTATTTTGCTGTATTATACAAAAGTGAAATATATCAGATATAATAAGCAGGCTAACATAAATGTTTTACTTTAGAAGAGTAAATCATAGCTTAACTAAGTTATCATGTGGGTGATTGCCATGAACTTGACGGAATCACTATTAAAAGAACAATCCGAAAGAGACAGGATTATGTTGACATATGTTCATGAATCATTGTCCTTCCAGATACATCAAAAAATTATGACATGATAGCAATTCTGCTCTTGCATCTTTCCTCTCCCATCCACCAACTCTCAGGCAGGCCCTGTGACTATGCATCATATTGTACATACAACTTCAAAAAATGATCATATAACTCCTATCAATGAAGATGGGTGCACCTTATTTGTCCACTCTCAGAACTACCCATTTCTTTTGGAGCTCCAAACAAACACTGGTACGCTCACCACTATCTGGTTTTAATTAGAGGGTTTATCATATAACGTTAAAACTTCAGCTGTTAGAATCACACAAGATCACACAAACCCCATCAACAATGAAATTCTCACATGTTATTGGTTTTTGACAATTATTTATCTATCAAGCAATACTAGAAATTAAAAAAAAATTAAAGAGATTAAAGGTCAAAGAAACTGTTCTAGTAAACATTTTAGTAATACAAAATAGTTATATATTAATTACCAACCTCCTCATCCAGCCAGTGCATTCAAGGAACAAATCCAACCATTGTGAATGGAGCACTTCGCCATACAGAGAAAGCAACATCTAGTGTTGGACGTGGAACAATCACATCATCATCAACAGAGAAAATCGCATCTGTTCGAAGACCATCTATGGGCTTGAACCTGCTAAAATTATCATCTCCATTGACATCAAATCTAAAGTTTGGAACATCAGATCTCTGTGACTTCAAAACCACAATCTTCTTAAGATAGGCTTTCAAATGTTCAGATGGTGGTTGGGTTTCACTCCACACTACATTAATTGCATCGGTCCCAAAACAAGAAGCATAGTGAGCAACCGCTTCCTTGAGAAAAGAATTTTGCTTCCAAGTGTTCATAAGCACAGTATATCGACCCCTGAATTACACATAACACAAAATGCATCAATAACCATTCATAGACCTTATTTGTGTACTACAACAGAAAACATAAGTTTTCAATCATGTTTTCCAGTAGAAAGAAGAGTCACATTGTTAACATGAGGCAAAACCAAGTTGGGAGATAAGATCCATTGTTTTCCACATCGCCTTGCAATTGGTACTCCAACATCAAGGCCTTTTAACACAAAGATTCTTTTAACCCGACCTCAGACCTCTTACTCTAGTCCAAACTCTAATCTCTAATACTCTATCTTCTGGTAAAAAATACAACAGCCCTCAGCAAGATATCAGCCAAAATGATCGACTTATCCAAATCCACCATCACAAGGTTGCAAGGAAATTTACGAGTTTGCAGAGTCATCATGACCATGTCTTTGCATGTGTCAGTTCAGTTTCCATGCTTAGGTTTCTAACATCAACACTTCCATGTCTATAAATATACATCAGTAAATTCGTGCATTCAGGAAAACCTGTTCTTTCTTTTTTTTCTTTTCTTTTTTGACATAGGAAAAGTGCTATTTTGATAATCACCAGAACATCTACAGAACTAATGTCATGGGTGCATCTGTTTTTCTTGGCAAAAACACTTGTGCCATCATGCAGTATACATAAAAGAAACTGCAAGTTGAATAAAGTAGCATTCATGCATTGCATGTTCTGTAGGCATTGAGCCTTGGGTGTTGATCTCCACTCAAGCTTTCAAGGACAAGTGCCAATAATATAGGATCGAATTCATAAAGATAATACTTTGCCAATAGAACAGGAAGAGAACAGTTGAGGATCCAGGGTGCATTAAAATACACCGTACAGCAGCAACAAATTATTCAGAACTCTACAAATTGAAATTGCGAAAACAAGCACGCATTGGTACAATTCCACTGTGATTGAGGTAAATCCAAAAGAAAATAAGTAGAAAATAGTCACTAGCGTCAATCAAACCGATCCAGCAACAAAAACCAAATCACTTAAGATCAACTGTGAAAGAAAAACAAACAAAACAGGAAAAGAGAACTTTGTTTAGGACAAATTTTACCTTGACGGAGAAGAAACCGATGAAGGGTTGTGAGGTTTCCAACCCATCCAATAACTAAGCCTAGCAGTTACAACGATGACAACGGAGAGAGCACAGAAGCCCAAAAGGATCTTCGTTTTGGCAGTACCAAGCAAGTGTACAGCTCGGCGAAGGGAAAGCGTCGAGCGGTTCCCATAGGCACCTCTGTTGGCAGCTTTCTGCTTGGCTGGAGAGTTTAAGCTATCATTACCGTCAATGAATATCCCGGCGTCACGAATCGCTCCAGGATTCGGCATACTTCAAGGTCCATTCAGCGAATGCCGGACCTGGAAATGGGGTTGAAATTTTTCATCACGATCTTCGAGCATTGAGAGCAGGCTTTCTGAACGTAGACGCGTTGGCGCAGTCTCCGCATTAAACGACCTGCCGTCTGTTGGGCCAATTCCGGACAGTTGGGCCAATAAACGATGTGCTTCGAACAATTCATGGATAAAAACGACATTATTAACTCAAAATTGTGTAACAAAAAAAAAAACTCAAAATTCTGGACTTTGATTGGTTTTAAAATAGGTATAAATAATGGGTAAAATTATATGGGAATAAATGAGAAATACAAGCAAATCCCTTTTTATACAAAAAATGATGTGATTTTTAATAAATATTAATAATACATAGTGTAATTATTCAATAAATTTTCAGAATTTAAAAATATTAAATTAAATTTTTCAGGAAAATTTATTTAAAAATTAAAAAAATATCTTTTTTTACAATAAACTATCTTTTTTCACCATTATAATTGCTCAAGTGGGTTCGACCAAAAAAATTAATTTTCAACATTTTTCCATTTAATATTTTAATGTAGTTGGGACGAAAATTCAAAAGAACCCATTTTATTCAATTTAATAAATGGGCTATATTTTTAGTGAATCATTTTATTAGTTTTGAGAGTGGATGTAAGATCACTTGGGCTAAAGTTCGATAGTATCTTCCGTCACATGACCAAGAGGGCCAGCCATTGATACCGATGCGCCAATGAGTTAGATAATTAATTTATATATATTAATTAAAATTGTTGAATTATGATAAAATGCTAAATAAATTCAGTTGAAATACATAAATTCTAATTTAAATCGACACTTTTATCAAATCTCTAATAAGACTTATAAACCTTATTTGGTATTTGTTAATTTTGTGATTTTACCTATATACCCTTTTCTTTTTATCTCCTTTTTTGCCTAATCTTTTTCTCTTTATTATTTTTTTGATGAGATCTTTTCTCCTTGCTCTATTTCTTCTCTATATTTCTTAATTTTCTTGGGAAGTGCAAGAGCAAGATAATTCTTCTTTGCCATGTAATTACTAAAATATCCATATGATTTGTTACTCGTTTGTACATTAAAAATAACAAATGAATAAAATAGTAAAAATTCATAAAAATAATAAAAAATTTCAAAATAAAATAGCAATATACAAATTCTCATTCAAAACAAATATAAATCTTTCATAAATTTTTTTGCAAAACTTTTGAACAAAATAGTGACTCAAAAGTTAAGCTTAAAAAAGAAATTATTATAATATACTTTTAATATTGTTGAAAGTTAAATTAAAAATTAAAATTTGATATCACAGTAATTCAAGTAGACATAGATTTTGGTATCAAGGTGAAAAGTCTTTGAGATTTCTAATTAAAAAATTGGGGTACAATAAATACCTTCAATTTTTATTTTTAATGATAAAGGGGTATTATGGTATTTTAACAATATTCAAAAATCCCTATAAGGTTTATGGACTTTATTAGGATTTGATAAAAATGTAGATATGAATTAATATTTTTTATTTCGACTTAATTTAATAAGGATTTTTCTTGAATTATTTTTGTAAAAATTTATGATGATTTTTTCAAACTACTACCTCTTTAACCATCATTTGTATTGAAATTGGTTATTCATAAAAACTCTCTTAATTACCATGTACATATGATTAGAATAATTTACCAAAAAATGAATAACTTGAAAGGTCAAGTGAATTTGAGTCTAATGTATATTTAAGATCAAAATAAACTCACTCACTTTATTTATGATCGAAAAGAGTAATACTTAGGGGAGCTTAATTCAATCCCTCTTGAACTCTTTTGTTGCTTTCTAAACAACAAGAGGATTGTGTCTTAATTTTTTGCAATTCACATTTTTGAGAATGTATATATCAATATTTTTTAAATTTACTTATTTTAAGTGATTTTGTTTTTTGCAAAGTAAGAATGCTAGAAAAATTTTGTTACACAAAATTTAAAAAATTTATTTTAAACTAATTGAAACCCATGCTTAGTTTAGAAGACAAGTCAATGTGTGCTCACTTGATGGACCAATATCTTTACCTTGATGTGATAAGCCACAGTCATTAAAAAAAAAGAAGGGAATAATTATTGCCATTTATTTGAGGACTTGATTCTAGTTACTCTACTCAAATTAAGTAAATATATTCCATCTAGTCCGTATAATCTAATTATCTACTCTAATTTAATTAGATTAAGGATGTTAGTTAAGTTAGTTAATATGATTTTTTTCTAAAACACTTCAATTATCTCCCTTCATCTCTCTATTAGAGCTAGTGATATGGGTTAAGTCTGTTGGCCAACCTTCCAAAAATGGCAAGTTTGATTGGCTAAAAAGTGGTCTGTCAAAGTCTTTTTAACCCAACTTGTTTTTTTAAAAAGAAAATAAAATTTATTAATAAAAAATATGTAAATAACTTTTAATCATATATAACCCTAGTTAATATTGTATTATTATTGATCATTTCATTTTTTATTTATATTTATAATTTGAATTATAATGTTTGAATTCAAACTTATGAAGTGTATTATATGTGTGTAATTTGTATTTTTTAAAATTTCAAATTGATTTTTTATGTTGAATTTGTGGCATATTTTTTTATAAATTAAATTTATGAAAAATAATACTTCATTTTTATATTTAAAAAATGAAAAAGATACTTCAAATCTAAGTTTTAAAAATTACAATGTGTAAAAAATATGGAAAAAAAAAGCCTCCTGTATTATGTGTAAAAAAATTTAAAAATTGATAAAAATTAAAAATAGGTCATATATTTAGAACCGATATTAACTCTAATTAAATCATACATTGAGGATTAGAGGAATATTAAGCAATACCGTATAGCAATACTTCTTTTAGTTTTAAAAAAAATGTATCAATGTGACATGTCTCTATAATTGAGAAAGGTTTAGGTAAGCTGAGCATTAAAAGCCCACAAAGGCTAGCATATGGTTCATGACTTGAAGCCACTTGTAAAAGTGCTTGTTATAATTATCAACACGACTTGATTTATAAATAGTGAAATTTGAATCCATTTCCTTACGTGATACACATATATCAACTTGTTATTAATTAAACGAACACTAATTTATCCGCAAGGACTTGTATATCCTTTTGTAAAAGCTATTCATCTGCATGCCACATGCATACGTAACCATGAAGTGATTAGGGATACGTAGGGCATGAATCGTATTGAACCAGATTTAAATATAATTTGATTTATTAATTCGATCAATTATTTTCATTTTTTTTCATGTAACACATGAACGATGAAACTAGTTTATCATTATTTTTGTTATGACTCGCATGCACTTATTACTGATCTTCTGGACAAGGGTTGGAACTCTTTACGTTTAAAAAGATGTTTAAGAGATAGACTTGCTGTCAACCCCTACACAAAACTAATTTATTGATTCACCGGCCTTATTATGAGGTATGATATAGTCTAGTCTTAGTCTGAGGTCGAGTTAAACAGGGTTTGGTATGACTATATGAACTCCATGATACTTCCTCTTTTATTTTTTATATGATTGGAATTTTCTTTTTCCTTGTATTGGAATATTTTTCCACCTTCCTTGCTTCTTCCTCCTGCGTACGTACAGTCCTACCTCAACCCAAACCCAAACCCAAACATGCAGACCATCTGCTACTGCCTCTGTACGTGCCTAGCTCAAGCAAATCAACATAATTATATATTTCTTGGTTTTTATATGATCTTCATATCTTCTTAAACTCACTTAATCAGCTTCTCCTTGTTCACACACACACACACACAAAAAACTCCCAAACATATTCCCAATTGACCGCCCTTCTCCTTTCAAATCTGAATATGTCTGAAGAACCCCTTTCTCTTCTTCCACATTCAAAACCTTCCTTCCTCACTCTACTACTCATCCAAATCCTCTCAAGAAGAAGAGAAATCTCCCGGGAACGCCAGGCAAGTTTCCTTTCTCCTATATATATATTCTTCTCCCTCTACTGTACTCTCCTATCAAGCTATTCACTGTATTAATTAATTCTTGCACTTAATGAAATCCTCAAAATCGTGGGACAAATTGAATCTTCAGATCCGGATGCACAAGTGATTGCGTTGTCTCCCAACTTGTTGATGGCCACGAACTATTTCGTGCGCGAAATTTGCAACAAGGGGTTCCAGAGAGACCAGAATCTGCGGCTGCACTGCCGCGGATACAAACATCCAAGAAGCGCCATCGAAAATGAGCTGCCGCAGAGGTGCCTGGTGACGAGAGAACAGGCGGGGGCAATGGAGGTGCTTAGGGCTTCTTCTGTGGGGCAAGTGAGCAAGACGACAGAGAAATGAGACGAGGGCGCGAGAAGACAGAGAAGCAGATTGAGGCGTCTACACTGGAGAATTAAGCGCTGCGTTTGAAGGGTATGAAGTTATAAAAAAAAAATCAGATCAGAACCAGATCACTTGATTTTGAGGTCTTAGTTCCCTATCTTGTCTAACCCGAGGATACCAATCAGGTCTGTGGTCCTTTTAATCTTCGAAACAGTGATGGGTTTTAACAAGACTTATATGTTCAATGGAATATTCTATAGTGTTGCAGAAACTTATCTAACTTCATGGTTGCTAGAATAGGTAAATGAAACACGTTATTACCAAGGGGAGGAGGAGCCGTCTGAAGATGGGAAGCGATACGGCAATTATGATAATCCTAGCTAACCTGGAATCATAACCCTCTATTTATAGATGACCCAATATTCATTCCATGAATGAATATGAACCAGCAAATTGGCCTTTAGTATATATTAGGGTTCGTTTGGTTATAAGGTTTTGAAACCTAGGTTTGAAACCTAGGTTTTCTCTTTCATACTCTCTTTTTACTACTCTTTCTTACTTTCCTCTTTCTTACTTTTTCTCTCTTTCTCTTTCTTACTTTTCTCTTTCATACCCACTTTTTCTTACTTTTTTACC
>JANTPZ010085561.1:0-12138 GCA_025593235.1 Vachellia pachyceras
CACATTGTTATAAACAATCAAGTTGCATTTACAACTGATCCAAGATCTGGCAGGTCTTCACAGTATTGCACTGATGTTGCCAAAGCCTTAGATGCTCCAATCTTCCATGTAAATGGTGATGATGTGGAAGCAGTTGTTCATGCCTTTGAACTTGCTGCTGAGTGGCGTCAGGCTTTCCATTCGGATGTGGTTGTTGATTTAGTATGCTACCGTCGATTTGGACATAATGAGATTGATGAACCATCCTTCACACAGCCTCAAATGTACAAGGTTAGCCTTCTTATAATGTTTTTCTTCCTTTTTAGTACAATGTTTTTAGTTGAGTTAATTAGATTTTAATTTTTTTGAGCCATAGGTCATCCGGAGTCATCCATCAACTCTTGAGATCTATCAGAAGAAGCTTTTGGAATTGGGAGAGGTTACACAGGATGTTATTGATAAGATACACAAGAAGATCACTTCAATTCTGAATGAAGAATTTTTGGCAAGTAAAGATTATGTTCCAAAAAGAAGAGATTGGCTTTCAGCTTATTGGTCTGGTTTCAAGTCACCTGAACAACTTTCACGTATTCGTAACACCGGGTATGAATATGGTGAACATAATGTTAGTTTTGCTTCATCTCTTGTCTGTGTTCTTGTATTTTTATAATTCTACTGAAATATATGATCTTTATGATGCAGTGTGAAACCAGAGATCTTAAAAAATGTTGGCAAAGCAATCACAGTCTTGCCTGAAAATTTCTCTCCTCATAGAGCAGTGAAGAAGATTTATGAACAACGTGCCCAAATGATAGAAACCGGTGAGGGTATTGACTGGGGATGTGCAGAGGCACTTGCTTTCGCTACATTGCTTGTTGAAGGTAACCATGTTCGCTTGAGTGGTCAAGATGTTGAAAGAGGAACATTTAGTCACCGCCATGCTGTAGTTCATGATCAAGAAACTGGGCAGATATATTGCCCCTTGGATCATGTTATAATGAACCAAAATGAGGAGATGTTCACTGTTAGCAACAGGTAACGTGTGTTTTATGTCTAAATTTTATCTCCAAGTAGTTGTTATACCATGTTAATACTAGGTAAGATGTGATTTGTTGCTTCCATACAGTAGGTTATAGTATCTATTATATTAAGTTCAAGAAAAATCTGTCACATGAATTATAGTTAATATGAAGTTCATGAATAATTAGTGATAATATCAAGTTCAAGAGAAATGTAAGGTCCACTTATCATTCCATCTAAATTTTGATTCCTTAGTTGTTATATCAGGCTAATACTAGTTAGAAATGTAAGGGCTACCTGTCATTCCATACAAAGAATTAGTGATAATATCAAGTTCAAGAAAAATCTGTCACATGAATTATAGTTAAGAAATTCATGAGCGGCCAACTGTCACCTGTGCATGTGAGGGAAGTGTTTCTATTTGAATATGATCTAAATATTTTATGATAAATACATCTGGATTGCATTTGTTTCTTGTAGTATTTTTTCAGTTCAGGTTTCTTATTATTGTTAAATTGTGGTTTGTGACACTATTATTGCTTTTTTTATTTTGTTCTTTATGTATTGAGGATTTTAGAGAAAGTTAAAATTTTGAATAATGACAAAGCGAGAGTTAAAAAGAAATTATTGGGTCATTTCACTAAGGAATTGGCTTTTATATGCAGCTCTCTTTCTGAGTTTGGTGTTCTTGGATTTGAATTGGGTTATTCAATGGAAAATCCTAATTCGTTGGTAATCTGGGAGGCTCAATTTGGTGACTTCGCTAATGGGGCTCAAGTGATATTTGACAATTTCGTGAGTTCTGGCGAGGCTAAGTGGCTTCGTCAGACAGGGCTTGTTGTGCTTCTTCCTCATGGTTGTGATGGTCAGGGTCCTGAACATTCAAGTGCCAGAATGGAACGCTATCTGCAGGTACTCTGTTGTGAAACTATCTTCTCTTCTTTAGCTTCTTAATGCCACTTTCGGATCTGGTCCTTATGCTTGATCTTTTTTTCCAACTTCGGATAGTTAGTTGTCTTTCCTTGTGTCCATCTGTTGGTTAGTTGATTTATGAGGATAAACAATGAGGAAATGGCGGTCATCTAAATTTTATCTGCACAATACTACTGTCATCCAATATAAATTGAGCCTACAGCCCTTCGTGCGGTTAATTTTTATTTTTTTTTATGTATTCTGCCATTTCAGATTTGCCTAATCAATATGCTTATCCTGCTATTATCAATTGAGAATTGTGACAAGTATGCTTTTAAGACTGGAGTATTTAGATTATTGCCAAGGGTAATATTATAAGTGGTAAAGAATAGAGAAGCAGTGTTTGTCAACTAACTTGGGGACTGGAATTTTTGAATTTCCATTAAAGCAAATTAACTTCAATTCTTTTTATAAGTTGACCAAATTTGTAGTCTCTATTTGGTTACAACTCAATAAAAGTAATTCCTTTCCAGTGCATGACAGATTGAGAATATTTAATACATGACATTTCACATATAAAAAAAATCACTTTTTTCATTCTGTTCCGTTCCATAAACCAAACAAGATCTTAGTCTTGCCTTTCTGTTCATCTGAATTTGCTGTTTAATTAATGTGTATTCACTAAATATCTGAATTTGGTGTTTAATTAATGTGTATTCACTAAATGGCAGATGGCGGATGACAATCCTTATGTTATTCCTGAAATGGACCCAACCCTTCGTAAACAAATTCAGGAGTGTAATTGGCAGATTGTGAATGTCACAACTCCTGCCAATTTCTTCCATGTTCTTCGGCGGCAGGTTGGTGCAACGCAACTGATTGAGTTATTAATGTGTTATCATTTCTTCATTTGCATATGGTTTTCTACTGCCTCTTGCAGATACACAGAGAATTCCGTAAACCTCTCATCGTAATGTCTCCGAAGAACCTTCTTCGTCATAAGGATTGCAAATCAAATTTATCTGAGTTTGATGATGTCCAAGGCCACCCAGGTTTTGACAAACAGGGAACAAGATTTAAGCGCCTCATCAAAGACCAGAATGACCACTCAAACCTTGAGGAGGGTATTAGACGTCTGGTCCTCTGTTCTGGAAAGGTTTGTTGGTCATGATCGGGACTTGCTGTCCTTGCGCATGGGCTTTACTCTTTCTAGATATGAACTAGATTTGGTGGTCTCGCAAAATGTACATCATGTATCCAATTTTGTTCCTCACATGCAGTTTACAGCCATCCGTATCTTATTTCCATTGCAGGTTTACTATGAACTGGATGACCAACGAAAGAAGGTAGATGCAAAAGATGTTGCAGTTTGTAGGGTGGAACAACTTTGCCCTTTTCCTTACAACCTTGTCCAGAGAGAGCTTAAACGATATCCAAGTAAGGTTTTCAGCTGCATTCTTGTAATGAATCCTTAGCACGCTACTGATCATTGAAAGTTGAAAGGACACTTATTTTTTGCACCTATTGTTTATCCTGCTAGATGCTGAGGTCGTTTGGTGCCAAGAAGAGCCGATGAACATGGGTGGATATACTTATATTTTGCCACGACTTATAACCGCCATGAAGGCAGTTGGCAGGGGAGGGTATGAGGATGTTAAATATGTAGGTCGAGCTCCATCTGCAGCCACAGCTACCGGTTTCTACAAGGTTCATCTAAAGGAGCAGGCTGAGCTTGTTCAGAAAGCCGTTCAACCCGAACCAATTAGCTTCCCATACTGAAAGGCGGCCAGAATGCATCCATAGTGATAGCATTATTTGGAAGTTGGCCTCTATCTCTCAGTATTTGCATATTTCACTTTTGTGTGCGCTGCTTTTGACAAAGACATTACTTTGTGGGGTACTAGTTCTGGATAATCCGTAAGCTTGCTACCTTATGAGCTGAAGATTCTGATGATACTTCAGTTTTTTTATACAAAAAATCGTACATAGTTCACGAATGCATCATCTTAATAGAGTTCTTGTGACTTGTGATGTTTGGAGGCATTGCTTGGTACAATAGCCTCTGGAACTTGTCTCCAATAAATGAGATTAATTACTCTCCGTTCTTGTTTACTTTTAGTATGGCCTTGTGGTCTCTGGAGCTTGGTCAACATTGAATCCAACAAATGAAAATAATTTCTTCTCAATTCTTTGTTTATTTTAAATAAATGCCAATCATCCTGTGTGATGCCCAAGATAGATAAATAGTTTATAAATGGAACTTAAAGATGATCTGTGTTGGTTTGTGGAAGTTAGAAATGTTACATAGGAGTAAACATGCGGGGCTATGTAGATGGGGATATGAATATAATCAAGAGGAGGAAGGAGAGCGGGAATGAGAATAAATCTCTTGATGTTGAACAGTCAATTAAGATAAGTACTCTCAATAGGCTGTTATTGATAAAAAGTTCAGAAATTTTCGATACATCATTTTGAAAATAGGTTATCGGATGCTTCAATATATAACCATTTTTCATCGCGGCTGTTACGTTGTAAAATGAATGATGAAAAGGTCTCACATAATGACCAATTAATTGCCTATCTGAGTTTGATGGCTACGACCCTTTTGTCCAAGAAAAAGTATCATTTGAACAGGACTCTTGTCTCACATACTTAACCATCTTTAGACGGATTTTCAAACCATAATCACTCGTGATTCGCATTTGGATTTATTCGTATTTATTTATCTACTCACATAATCGCATCAGTGAACTAAACTATTCTGTTCCATATTCTAATATTTTATGTAACTTCTATATAAAATATTAGAACACGGTACCACAGCAAGGAAACAAGGTAAATTAGTTCATTGTATATAAGTTAGGTAAATTAGTTTAGAGGAAAATAATAGATACAAAATATAAAATGGATTGGGACATGAAGGAGTATATACAATGAGATTAATGCAACTCTTAATCAAGAGTTATTGGCTGGCAAAGATCATGTTCCAGGTAGAAGGGACTGTGTGTGTGTGTGTGTGTGTGATGTTTCAGAAACTTGAACCTTCAAGTAAACTTGGAATTAATACTTTTATCTTCAAAATTTTGCAAACATACAAATTATTTGTTGAAAGTAAGAGAACTGTTGCACACAAATTATATTGTGAGTTGGGAATGTTATTATACATTCAGAGTGAAACCTGATAGGTAATTAAGATCAATTACAAGAATTCCATGTAGTTTCACAACTGAAACCAGTGAACGAATTTCATGAGCAACGAGCCCAAATGATAAGTTTTATTTCACTTGGACGTAATGTATTCAAATTTTTATCTTTAACATATTTTGTAAAAACATCTGTACATAATCAACAATCCTATTTATTAAAGCCTTTGAATTTATAAAAAAACCATTGGCAGCTAAAGCAACTTTGGGTGGCTTAATACCTTTCGGTAAGTTTTGTTTCTTGTTGATCACAAGGTTTCATTAACAAAACTAGACCACTTACTCTTTATCAGAGACCTTTAAATAGGTCTCGATATTGAAAAAAGTTCCTATTTATTGAATAAAAAAACGTTATAGAGAACTAAAACTGACGATTAAAGAGACGTCTAAGGAGAAGAATTTATTCACGTGAAATAATAGACCTTTCTCTTAACTTGAATCTCAATTTATCTATAAATGGAAACGTTGCTTTTCCAGTAAAATTTTTGGATTTCAGTAATTCATCCAAATATAGTCATTCAGCAAAGAGATAGACAACACTTCTCACTGAACATTTGTTTTCTTCAATATATAATAATGGCTCAAATTATATCTGCTTTATATAAGTGGGTTCGCATCTGATAAATGGTGTATGAACAGAACTTATGTCAAAAACCTTAGTATAACCAATCCACAAAGTAATATCCTAAAGTAGTAAAACTTTTGATCATTATAAGTTGCATTAAGAGAATAATTTATTTGGCAAAAAAAAAAAGAATAATTTATTTTAACAGGTTCTTTTTAACTTGATAGAGTTGTATGTGACCGATTATTACTTTGATATATTCGCTATAAACATAATTTTGACTTATCTAATGCTTAATATAAGACTTAGATTGTAATTCAATTTATTCATTGAGTCTTGTATTAATATTTAGGACCAAAGGAGTAATATGGAATAAAATCACGTTAACATGAGTTTGATCTGAACTAACCTTAATAATACAATAAATCAGTTGCGTTTAAAGAAAAAAGCTTTATGAAGCATGATATCTTCATGCCTTAGTCATCATGATAAGAGAGTTCTTCCTTTACTCCTTGCAAAGTGTTTTCTTCAAGGACTTTACTTACTGGTATTGCTTCACCCACTAAGAGCAATAATAACACAAGAAATCAATTCACGTGCATCCATCACAATTCAGAACCTCTCTCTCTCTCTCTCTCTCTCTCTCTCTCTGTCTAACTTCCAAGGGGCAAAAGCACAAGAGGTGCTACAAAGAATAGTAATAATAATATACATGTTATATGGCTCCCTTGGCTCAAATGCTCAAACGGGCATGGCCTTGTTTGGCTTCAATTCTGTTACAGTTTGGGTATGCAGGCATGTCCATTATAGCCAAATTTTCTCTTGACCAAGGACTAAGCCAGCATGTTCTTGTAGTGTATCGTTATGCACTTGCATTTATTGTGATGTCTCCTTTTGCAGCTTTCTGTGATAGGTCTCCTACTGATATCTCTGTACTTGTGTAGTCGTTGAGTTTTCTGTCCATTTATTTACCATATGTGCTTTACTGATGAAAGATTTCTGTTTTGACAGAAACCCAAGGCCTAAAATGACATTTCCTGTGTTAGTAAAGATTATGCTGCTTTCATTATTAGAGTAAGAGTGTTCCATTTAGTTTCCTTTGCAAAAGTCATCACCTACTTCTCAGAGTTTTGTTTGACAGGGAAATTGAAGAAAAATCCTTTGTTGAAAATCGTATTGGTGAGAATGATCTAAATCAAAGAGTACTGATACTCTGTGTGTACAAAAATAGAGTAGCAGTACTTTTTGTGTATAAAATTCATCAGTCCTTCTCACCAGTAAAATTAGCCGTGTGACTTTTCCTCAACTTTACCTTGTTTAACATATTTCTTGGTTTGCAAACAGGCCTGTCTTGGATCAGAACTTGTACTTTAGTGGGATGAAGCTCACTACTGCAGCATACACATCCACTTTGTTTAATGTTGTTCCTGCTCTAGCATTTCTGTTGGCTTGGTGTCTAAAGTAATATAATGTTCCTTTCTCTGAAAATCTGTGGCCAGAAGTTAGATTCATTAGGAGAATATATTTCGAAGAATCTCATAATAAACTCTATGAACTGTGTTGCTGCTTAGACTTGAGAAGGTTGAAATTAGGAGAGTGAATAGCCAGGCAAAGCTATTGGGAACTGCTGTAACTGTAGGAGGAGCAATGATGATGAGTCTTATGAAAGGATCGGTGATAAATTTGCCTTGGACAGAAGGAGTCTCATCAGAGCAAGAGACGCAAAGTACTTCATATGATCATTATAATCCCATCTATGGTTCTCTAATGATAGCAACAAGCTGTGTCTGCTGGACTGTTTTCGTCACCCTTCAAGCAAGTCTTTGATCACATCAACGTTTACAAGCTGTTCCTCAAAAGCCTTCATTCTCATTTTAGTTCAAGGGTTAACTAGAATCCAGTATACTGAAATATTTTTTAGTAGCATTCAATTACCTAAAATAATTTTTAGCGTATTTAACATCCTAAATATTTTTCTCATAGCACTAATTATTTTCAAAGTAATTTTTTGTACATCCAGATATTAAAGTAATTTTCAATACATCCAACATCCTGAAGTATTGTTCCATAAGCACTTTGTGTCTTCGATTGAAGGTGCTCATTTCAACTAAGGAAAAAACTTCGATAGCAAAATTGCACTTAAAATTATTTTATGATACTGGGTGCTATTGAAAAAGATACTTTAGGGTACTGGATGCACAAAAAATTACTTTAAAATAGTGAATCCTACTAAAAAAAATTTGGTGGTAACTGCTATTTAACCCTCAATTTAATCTGATAATCTGTACTTAAGAAAAAGTAAATTCATTAGATATTGTTTTGACAGGCCATGTTACTAAAATCCTACCCAGATGAGCTCTCTCTAGCAGCTTGGATATGCTTAACGGGTGCATTGGAAGGAACCGTGTGTGCAATTGTGATTGAGTGGCACAATCCTTCAGCGTGGTCTATCCACATGGACTCTGCATTATTAGCTGTGGTGTACAGTGTGAGATACACACACACACACATGTATTCTTCATTCAAGCACTAAACTGATATGATGCAGTGGCATCTAAAACTTTCATATATGAGAACTTTATGAGAATCTCTGCAGGGAGTGATATGCTCAGGGGTTGCTTACTATGTTCAAGGACTGATCATGAAGGCAAAAGGGCCTCTTTTCCTGACTGCTTTTGGCCCCCTAAGCATGATCATTGTCACAATCATGGGCTCAATTGTTCTAGCAGAAAAAATCTACACTGCAAGGTGAAGAAGATCTGTTCTATAATAAGAAATAATTACTGTTAATATTAGGGCTTGTTTGGAAATGTCTTGCAAAAGTGAATTTTATTCCAAATGTATTTTGCAAACTGCGAATTCAGGGTAAAAGTCAATCAGTGCAATATGACTTATGTTTAGATATGATTTCATGAAAAAATCAGTTGGACAAAAACTTGTTTAGATGATATATTGAAAATAAAAAGTAAGTTTTACATGGTTCAAATACGAAGAAAAGTCAAAAGTTCAAAGTTAGAAGCAGAGAAAAGCTATTTCAACTGCTTTGAGGTAGAGAATTATTTGCCTCTAAAATCATGCCAAACATCAATTTGGGTTTAAATTCGGTTATTGGGGTTACGAAGTTAGTTTTGGTTTCACACTTGGAAGGTTTTGGTGGTTTGTAAGGTGAAATCAATCAACTGTGGCATTATTATGTAATGCAGGGTGTTTGGAGGAATTGTGATAGTGATTGGGCTGTATATGGTTTTATGGGGAAAAGGCAGAGACATTACTGAGGAACTAAAATCAGCATCTGCAACTGCAACAAATGACTTCAATTTTTCATCAGACGGCACAGAATCTGCAGAGGATGTTTCAATTATCTGAATTTTAATGAATATTGCCATTATTATTAACATATTACTAAATAAGTTTATAATTATAGAGACTCTCAGAAGTATATATACAATGGACAAAGTATGAAATTGATCTTCCTGCTGTTTATCTACCTACTGATGAACCAAAGAGATACTATTGTCATTTTATCACAGGAAAAAAGGGGGATATTATTGTCTTTGTCTAATTTGGTGTCGTGACTTTTTTTATTCTTCCTTAGCCTGAATAAACTGTAAGGCTAAAGTATACTTTTAGTCCTTTATACTTACGTTAGGTTTTAATTTAGTCCTTTAAGTTTAAAAAATACACTTTCAATCCCTCAAACTTAACGTCGTTAGTTTCTCTTAACGAAAATTGATGACCCATCAAACTTAACACTGTTATTTTAAATCTTTTTTATTTTACATAATTTAAAATATTAAATTTATTATATTATTAAATTAAATTAAAATTTGAGCATGTTTTGTCAACGTTTTATCACATAGTCATCGATTAAATTTGATGAGTCGGCAATTTCCGTTAAGAGAAACTAACGGCGTTAAGTTTGAGGAATTGAAAGTGTACTTTTTAAACTTAAAGGACTAAAATAAAAAATGACGCAAACATAAAGGATTAAAAGTATACTTTAGCCTAAATTGTAATTAGATGGTGGTTCCGTGCACATGTTTCCATCAAGTCGGTTCCAAGGGGCAATAAATGTATGCAGTCATGCTCTCACAAGTAAAAAAACTGTTTCCAAGATTTGAACTCTTAATCTCAAAATCACATGACAACAACCTTATCGTTATTTCAAGGTTTGCCCTCACTACGAATTATAATATCTTGAGAAAAAATAATAAGTAAAATATGTAACACTATTGGGTTTAAGGAGTGTTATTAAATGAATTAATTAAACAGTTTAATAAAGGTTCAAATTTAGAAATTAAATAAACAAATAGTCCATTGGTGCCTTAAGATTTGCCTTGTAGCTCTTTGAAATATAAATTATATATAAAACACAAAATTCCATGTTTTTAAATGTCAGAAGAAAATAATGCAATGTTGTCTATATCATATTATCATGTGAATTGCAAAGTGGAAAATGTGGTTATTTTATTATATTGACACGTAGCTAGAGTTTACGTCAACCAAGTTTTGTTTTCCTACCATCCATATCTAATTCTAGAAACTTTCAATTAATTTGATGTGATTCACAATCTTTATGATTTTTTTTGGCCAAAAAAAAAAGAGAACGAGAGTTGATTTTGTAATGATTGGGCTGAGAAATACTTTAATTGAGTAGAATATAAATGACGTCATCCATATCTTATTCAATAAAAATATTTTAATTATCATTTTTTGTGAGTCCCACAAATATATGTTACAATGTGTAACGTGAAGAATGAAATAATTAAAAGAAATTAATGGGATATGAGATTCATAAAAAAAATATCATTGAATTATTTTTATTGAATAGAATATAAATGATATGACACTCCAAAAGTACGTAAGTATTTATCTTATTGGAATTTGGATGTGAACATGATGATTCAAAAATAAGGAAATTTCCACTGCTCCTTCCTATTTCTCACTTGTCTACCAATACATGACTCAAACATATGTCCTTTGCATAAACGTATGTATGTATGAATGTATAGCTTCTAGACTTTAATTATATGGTAAGATTTGAAGGGAAGCCTATGTTTTTATGCAAGGATTTATGATTATATAATCATGTAATTAAAATAAAGAAAATACTTGGATTAAGTTGTCTAATCACATGTGATCATGTGTCTGATTTTTTAAATGTTATCATTTAATTATAAATCCACATAAAAAAGATAGAACACATGACATGTATGATAAAGAACTTACTATAATGAATATAAGTAATTGGAAAATTTACTGTTGAGTCCCACATAAGGGACTTATTTATCAAATGGTCCCAAGTTTTAAAATATTTATTAAATGGTCCCAAAAGTGTTGTCAATTTAGCTCATGGTGTTGTCAAGGGTTGTCACGTGACAACACCATGCGCTACATTGACAACATCATGCGCTATATTGACAACACCTCTGGGACCATTTGATAAATATTTTAAAACTTAGGACCATTTGATAAATAAGTCCCTTATGTGGGACTGTACAGTAAATTTCCCTAAGTAATTTAACGTAGGTCCACTCCTTATGATAATATAGAAAAAGAATATATATATATATATTTTTGCATTTTTAAAATGTACGTTTAATTGTTATATAATACATATAAAAATTGAACATATTTTTTTTAGTGTGCATACAGTCTAAAGCGTGGAACATATTATTGAGTTTGACCATTGACCATTCATAAGTTATAATTATAAAACTAATTAATAAAACGAGTTTATTTTTTTCCTAAATTAATAAAAGGAGTTGGGAAAATGAGAATGAAGAATGAATCTAGAAAGTTTGAAGGAGATAGGTCGATAAAGTTGAAGCTTGACTTATATATAAAGCTTCTCTGAATAAACCACTAATTCATTTAATTGTGCTTCCCTTTTTCATTAAACCCAATTATTTTAAACTATCTCTTTAATTAATAGTAATACTTTTCACTACACTAAATCTGTGTCTAAAATCAAAAACGAAAAAGAAAACATTTTTTACTGAATCTTTTTAAATGCTCTATTATATTATAATATATTATATTCCTCATCTACTTCACTTCGTTGCTTTTAATTTAATTACTACAATCTTTTTTTTAATTATCGAGGTTATTACTATGACTACTTGGAGCTACAAACAAAATTCAACTCATGAATTTTCACTTAGTAAATTTTTTTTTTTGCGATTAGAATATGAAGTCATTGATCGATTTACTACAATCATCTTACATATGCATGCATGTATGTTATCATTTTACATTTTTATAAACGGTTTATAATTACTTTTCTCCTAAATTTTATACAAAATTTGACATTAGAGATTATCAATAAAAAATTAATAATTAATAAGTGTGAGAACATTAAAAAAAAAAAGTGGCCGCTAACCCAAATGAATAATTAAGTTTAGAGGTTACGTTTGACTCAACCAATAACCCTTTCCAGTGACAGACTGGTCTACGTCC
>JANTPZ010085564.1:0-16750 GCA_025593235.1 Vachellia pachyceras
AGCCTTTGGTTCTAAATAGAAGATTATTTCCCCCTCAAGTTTAATTAATATTTTTCACATTACTCTTATTAAAATGACAGCTTTTCTCATTCTCCTTTCCCCCGACATTTGATACCTTGATCAAAGTTTGACATAATACTACTAATAAATAGCCAACTTAATCAAATTTCTTAAGCTCCAAGACTTACTTAAGTAGGTTTTATATATAAGATTAGAAATTCTTAAATTTAATACTTAAGTAGGCTTTTAGACATTGAAGTTAAAATGATTAAGATTCGCATACTTAGTTTGGATAGAAACCAAGCAATACAGTTAAATATTTTAAAAGATTATGTGATTCATATTAGTAATTAAATGTTCCAGTTTCGATATGATTTTTGAGTAGAAAATGTTAGGGAATTTGATGTCCTTGATTGATTGGATCAATCCACTATTCTAGCTCGATCTTGTATTCATATTGGATTAGACCAAACCAAAGGCTATCATACTCAATCCTTAAAAGAAAATAGACCAAACTTTGGATTTACCTCTGATAGGTTTCACGAGCTGTTAGTATCATATTTAAATCTCAGAGCATATTCGCTCCCTTCCACATGAGTGCATACATAAAAAAAATGTTACATTTTTA
Organism: Vachellia pachyceras; assembly: GCA_025593235.1. Classification (NCBI taxonomy): domain Eukaryota; kingdom Viridiplantae; phylum Streptophyta; class Magnoliopsida; order Fabales; family Fabaceae; genus Vachellia; species Vachellia pachyceras. The sequence goes on from JANTPZ010085564.1 coordinate 629, forward strand.
ATTAATTATCATTATTGACTAATTTTAATCAATTTTTCAAACAACATGATATAATCTTCATCTTTAAGTCATTCGAATGATACTTTGACATATAAAAGTATATCAATACCGTGGTTCTTAATATAAGATAAAATTATTTTCTTTAAGAATATTAAAAAAGTTAAATACATTACTTGATCATAACATACATTTCGAAATATTTATTCATATAATTAATTAAATATATATCCGTCTTCTTGACAGTGAAGATCTACAGAGAGTTCATCTCAACAGAAAGGCAGTGCTAATGTTGCAAGCAGCATTAAATGAAGATGATTTCTTCAAAGTCTGCAGCTTGCCTTTTGCAAAACATATGTGGGACGCATCGGAAATAGCTTATGAAGGCACCGAAGCAATAAAAGAAAGTAGAGTCAACATGCTGACCACTCAGTATAACTTACTTAGAATGAAAGAAGAAGAAACAATTGCTGAATTTCAAATGTGTCATACACATCTCATCAACAAACTAGCATCCCTTGGTTAAACATATGATCAACACTCCCAAGTAAGAAAAATATTGAATGTTTTATCCAGCAAATAGGAAACCAAGGTCACAGCTACTAAAGAATCCCGTGGTGAAACGATGACTTCATAGCAGGTCTTTTTGGAAGTCTTACAAAATACGAGAGCAAGCAAAAATTCAAAAAGGAGATGTCCAATATTGAAGAAAAGAAAAAGAAGGGACTGGTTCTCAAAACTGTGAAAGAAAAAGAGAAAGAGTCAGAAACTGAAGAAGAAGAAGAAGAAGAAGAAGAAGAAGAAGAAGGTGATGTAGAAGATGAAGAACTTGCAATGGTAGTTAGAAAGTTCAGAAGAATGTATCGCAAGGATCAACGTTTCAAAAGGCCATTCAAAGGAGGAACAAGCAAAGTCATTTGTTATGAATGCAACAAACCTGGTCACGTTTGAGCTGATTGTCCACAGCTTGTCAACCGGAACAAAGAAAAGGAGAAGGAGAGAAAGAAATTCAAAACCTTCAAAAAGAAGAAAGCTTATGTATCAATAATTTGGGGTGACGGCTCAGATGAAGACGAAAGTGAAGCTGAGGAGGAAGCTAACCTCTGCCTTGTTGCTCAGGAAGAAGACTCGGAAGCAGAAGAGGTAATTCCTAAACCCACTTATGAAGAATTACGTTTTGAATATGATGAAATGCATATTAAATTACTCAAGTTTGCAAAAGAATTGTCTTTTCTAAGAAAAAGAGTTAAAGAACTTGAGAAACTTACTAAAGAACCAATTGTCGACAATACTTGCTCAAACTGTAACATTTTGAAAAATGAAAATGAACGTTTATCCAAAACTCTTCAGAAGTTTACTCAAGGCAGTGAAATGCTTCAAATAATTTTGAAAAATCAACAGGTCATAAATGATAGAAGTGGTATAGGATATAATCCTCAAAATGATTTCAAAAAGGGAAAGAAAAAGAATGGAAACAAGAGTTACTTGAAATACTTTCAAAAGTCTATGCATTCATCAGAACCATTTGCATTTTATAGTTACTGCAATAGAAAAGGACATTGAGCTAAAAATTGTTATTTCAGGAAGAATAAAGCTTTAGTCACGTATAAATGGGTACCTAAAGGAACTTATGTTCCAAAGGCACCAAACACTAACCCAAGAGGACCCAATAAGACTTGGGTACCTAAGACCATCAAGTGATTTTCATACAGGTATGTCTAAGAGCATCTAAAGCTCCTAAGTGGTTCATTGACAGTGGATGCTCAAGACATATGACAGGGGACAAAAACACATTTGTCAACCTGTGAGCTAAAGATAGTGGAAAGGTGAGCTTTGGTGGAAATCAATCAGGGAGACTAGCTGGAATTGGTGAAGTAGCAAATGCCAATAGAACACCTGTCAAAGATGTATATCACGTGGAAGGACTTTTTCACAATCTTCTCAGTATGAGTCAAAGTACTGACAAAGACAACTGGCTAATCTTTGATTCTGAGGAATGCTTCATTATAAAAAAAAGGATCTGCCTATTGACAAAGAAAAGTTGAACATTCAACTTAAAGCTCCTAGGAATGGTAATTGTTATACTATTGATATGGAAAATACTTTTTCAAATTCCTGCTTAATTAGTCAAGCTGATGAAACTCAATTGTGGCATAAACGATTGGCACATGTAAACATGCACCAACATGACAAATTAATCAGAAATGAATTAGTTCAAGGGCTTCCTAAGCTGAAGTTCAAAAATGATTTGGTCTATGATACCTGTCAAATGGATAAACAAACAAAATCTTCTTTCAAGTAAAAAAGAGATTTCTTCAAAAAGGCCTCTTGAACTACTTCATTTGGATTTTATGGGTCCTGCTAGAGTAAAAAGCTTGGGAGAAAATCTTTACGCACTTGTAATTATTGATGATTACTCTAGATTCACGTGACTATGTTCTTAGCCTCTAAAAATGAAACATTTTTAGAGGTCCAAAATGAGAAATGTATGTCTATTGTTTCCATTAGAACAGATCACGGATGAGAATTTGAAAATGGAAACCTTGCTACATACTCTGAAAGAGAAGATATTAATCACAACTTCTCAGCACCAAGGACCCCTCAGCAAAATGGAGTGGTGGAAAGGAAAAACAGAGTGCTAGCTAACATGGCACGTGCAATGATGACATAAAAGCAAGTTTCGCAGGTGTTTTGGGCAGATGCTCTAAGCACGGCTTGCTATATCTCGAACAGAGCATACATAAGACCCTCACTGGGAAAGACACCTTATGAACTATTCAAAGGAAGAAAGCCCAATTTGTCTCACTTACATGTCTTTGGGAGCAAATGCTTCATCCACAATAATGATAAGGATAACCTTGGTAAATTTGATCCTAAATATGATGAAGGTCTATTATTGGTTAATCAAATAGAAGCAAAGCATTTAAAGTTTTCAACAAATGAACTTGTGTTGTAGAAGAATCAATACATGTAGTATTTGTTGAAACTAATCCTCAAACAAAATCTGATATTGATGAAGAAATTATAGTTTTAAAAAGTTTTGAAAATCCAAACAGGGATAACTCAACTGATTGTCAACTGACAATGATTGGATTATTGCAATGGAAGAAGAATTAAATCAGTTTGAAAGAAATCAAGTTTGGGATTTTGTGCCCAGACCCATTGATCATCCAGTCATTAGCTCAAAGTGGGTTTTTAGAAATAAACTTGATGAGTCCATAACCATTGTCAGAAACAAAACAAGATTAGTTGCAAAAGAATATAATCAAGAAGAAGGCATTTATTATGAAGAAGCGTATGCTCCAGTTGCTAGACTAGAAGCTATACGTATCTTACTTGCCTTTTGCATGTATTATGAATTTTAAAAGTTTTCAAATGGATGTAAAGAGTGCTTTCTTAAATGGTTTTATTATGGAAGAAGTTTACGTGGAACAACCCTCTGGTTTTGAAGATGTTTCCAAACCTGATCATGTTTATATACTCAAGAAAGCTCTTTATGGTTTAAATCAAGCTCCCAGAGCTTGGTATGAAAGGTTGAGTAATTTCTTAATCAAGAAAGATTTTGTTAAAGGAAAAGTAGATACAACTCTATTTATCAAACATTCAAAATCAAATTTGTTGGTTGTACAGATTTATGTTGGTGACATTATTTTTGGTGCAACTAACGACAATCTTTGCTAAGAATTTGCTAAGATGATGCATGGAGAATTTGAAATGTCCATGATAGGAGAATTGAATTTCTTTCTTGGACTTCAAAGTAAGCAAAGCAAGAATGGCATCTTCATCAATCAAGCCAAATACCTCAAAGAGCTACTGAAGAAATTTGGAATGGATCAATGTAAAAGTGCTAACACACCTATGAGTTCAACAACCCTCCTAGATGCTGATGTGAATGGAAAGGATTATGATATCAAGAGATATAGAGGAATGAGTGGATATTTGCTTAATCTCACAGCAAGCAGACCTGGCATTCAATTCAGTGCATGTTACCAAGCTTCTCCCAAGGAATCTCATGCTAAAAATGTTAAAAGAATTCTCAGATATCTAGCTGGTACTACTGATCTTGGATTATGGTATCCCAAAGGAAGCAATGAAGAATTAGTTGCATACTCAGATTCTGATTATGCTGGATACAAGACTGATAGAAAGAGTACCAATGGACAATGTCACTTCCTTGGAGGATCATTAGTGTCATGGATCAGCAAAAAGCAGTCAACAGTGTCACTATCTTCAACAGAAACTGAATATATAGCTGCTGCAAGCTGCTGTGCTCAAGTGTTGTGGATGAAACAACAACTTCAAGATCTGGGAATGATTTTCAAATAAATTCCCATTTACTGTGACAACACAAGCACAATCAATCTTTCAAAGAATCCTATGCATTACTCCCGAACCAAACACATTAACATTATGCATCACTTCATCAGGGTTCATGTGCAGAATAAGGACATCAAGGTTAACTTCATTCCAACACATCTTTAAGTGGCTGATATTTTCACAAAACCTCTAGCCAGAGAGCAATTCATGAATATCAGAAGGGAATTGGGAATGGTAAACCCAAATGAGCTATAAGTTAATGCTAATTTTCCAGATTTTGATGTTTGACTATCCTAACTTGAGCTTCGGAGTATTTTAATAAAGTTTTACAGGTATTAAATTAAACACTTGAAGTCCAAACTCGATTATTGAAAAAGAAAAGAAGTGCTCAATAATTTTTTATGAACACTCGAGTAATGGAAAGCATTACTCGAGTGTTGATGACAAAATCTGATGCATTACTCGAGTTTCAGGTTTAAGTGAAGATTTGTGAAGCAATACTCAAGCTCGAGTACTGCACCTTTAAAAGTGTCACTGTAAGTCAAATACCTGAGTGTTGGATGGAAGTAAAGGTAATGCTCGAGTTTTCAATCTCAAAACTCGAGTTCCGTAAGTGTTTTTAAAATTGAGAATCCCAATACTCGAGTATTGAAAAGTCAATACTCGAGTGTTAAAGGATTCTGATGACTGACGACCCTGATACTCGAGTGTTGGCCTATGCCAAGAAAAAGGGGACCTCGATACTCGAGTACTGAAAAACTAATACTCGAGTATTGGCAAGCGAGACTCAATACTCGAGTACTCAAAGTTAATACTCGAGTACTAGCTTATCTGTTCATCCTCCTAAGTGCAATACTCGAGTACTGACAGAGCAATACTCGAGTACTGAAATAAGACACTCGAGTACTCTCCTTATTTTCTCTCAACACTCGAGTACTATAACTCAATACTTGAGTGTTGGCGAATATTGTTTAACTCCCTTTCTTCCGTCACTCGAACCCTAAGCTCACAGCTTTTCACTGGAGTTCTCTCAAGATTTTGAATCCGAACAGTTGTAACCTCTCCCAAACCGTTACACACCCACTCAGAAACACCTAACTGTCAAAACCCCTCAATTTATTCCATTAAAAAATCATTCAATCATCACATTCATCACCCTTTCATCAATCATTTTCTAGGAATCCCTCTTCCCAACTTCCAAATTTGATCTTCAAACCACCATGGCCCGTACCAAGAAAGTTAAAACTTCTACTCCTTCTCAATCTCAGTATGCATTTACTAAGAAAGTAAGGATCATTGAACCATCAGAAGAAGAGATCGTGACTCCTTTGGTCCATAAGCCTCGTGCAAAGCAACCCAAGTCAATTATGAAGAAAGACAAAGGCAAGGCTCCTTTACCATCATCCTCAGTCCCTGGACAATCATCTGCACAAGCCCCTGAACTAGGGGTGAGCAAAAAAACCCAACACGCTCGCCCCGCCCGTGACCCGTAACTGTTGAACCCGTTTAGACCCGCCTAATTGGAACCCGTCATAGGCGGGTCCAAAACGGGTGGGGTGCTGGATAAACAGGGCGGGACACGGGTTTACCCACAGAGTGCCCCGTGCCGCCCGTTATACCTGTATACATTTGTTTTTCAATCCTCACCCACTGGGCCACCGCAGCCCCCCTTCCATTTCAGAGACTTCAAGGTCCAGTCCACACTTCACTCCTGTCGTCCACTGTCCACACTTCTATACTTCAAACAAAAACCCTCAACCCATAATCCAGACTTAGCCCATAATGCTCGTGGAACGGATAAGAGCAACTGAACAAGACGCGACACGCGAGGAGGAGGTGGCAGAGAACTTTGACTTACGTCGATGAGGAAGGGGAAGACACAAAGGAGGAAGAAGGTCTCCGGCGGCAGAGGCAACAGCTGTAAGGAGGAGGCGCCGGAGAACGATGATCATGAAATCGCAACCGTTTGACTCGCCAATCTCCACCAGCATAGCCAACCAATCGAGCGTCGCCAATCGCCACAACCCTAGCCCTCAACCGTCGCCACTCGCCAATTGCCACCAGCCAACTGGGAAGGACTCGCCACCAACCCTAGCCCTCGACTCACATCCCTCGACCGTCGTGACTCAGAGCCCCAAGTGTCGTGCAAGCTCCAGCGCTCCACCTCCACTCCATGCCGTGCAAGCTCCAACTCCAGTGAATCTGAAATGTCGCTGCTATATTCATTACTCCAGGTAATGTTGAATCTAAAATGTCGTTTTTTGGATCTGAAAACTGAAATGTCGTTTTTGGATCGCTGAATTTGAAATGTTACTGCTATATTCATTACATTAGTGCTGAAATTCTGCTGCTCCTTGCATTCTGCAACTTGTGTAAGATGTAAATTGCTGAGGGAGGGCAAAGGGTGTTGCTAGTATGGGTTTACCCACGGGTACAGGCTGCCTGTACCCATGAGACTATTCACGGGCGGGGCACGGGTTGCACTGAAATTAGAACGCTAGTATGTGGTTAGTTGCACTGAAATGTATGCTGTGACATTTTACAAACTGAAATCAGCCATTATATTTAAAAAGATAAAAGAAATGCGGCAACTAAATTTATGTATGCCTTTTCAAATTTTACATTGACATTAATTATTTCTTTCAATCATTCAGGCAAAAGAAACCCTCTACATGACCACTCTGATTATACCAAAACAGGAATCAACTTCCAGTCCCGTGTTTTATCTTGGAGCTACTTTTACACTGTTAACTTATTTTACTTTAATAGGCTATGGTTTTACTGCCTCTTGTTTCTGACTTACTGCACTAAATAATAGTGTCATGCTACAAACGAAGAGGAACTTTTGCCTGTGGGATAGATCCATGTCTCTCTCTCTCTCTGTTCTTTTTGCTATTTAATTAATTTCTGTATGTTGATAACAGTTTTTCTTTCTTTTTCTTCTCTTTTTTTGGGCCAATGATAGCAGCAATGTTCTTAACTATATGCCATCTCTGATTTTGTTTACTTCCTTTGGAACCATTTGTGTCCAAGCCTATTGTTTTGAAGTATGGTACGGATTATGGCACTCTGCAAGTTTAGATCCATTAGAATCCCCTAAAGCCTTTTTAGTCTCTTCAAGATTAATTAATTTTATTAAACAGGGATAAATTCCTATGAAGATTTGTTATATTCAAATCAGCATCATATTTCTTTTCAATAGCATCGTTTTTCTTTTGAATTAGTTATCATATGAATGTGATTTTAAGGCAGGGTGGGGATTCTTTTTTAAAAAAAAAATTTAATTAACCATTTCTTTTGAATATTTCTCAATATAAAGTTTCTTTGCATGACCTTGGCAATACGTGTTGGCTTCATGGTTCTAACCCCTATGTTTATTCTGCAAACTTTTAGACCCATCCTTCTCAAAATTGTTTCATGTCATCAGTGGATCTGCACACTCAATATTTTTTATCAGGTGATTGACATTAATGCTTCTGACTTTTTGTTGAAGAAGCTTATGTAGCGTCCTGCTATTCAGTTTAATATGACTATCAGAATTCGGAAGCATTACCTCCTTTCTGAATGCTACCAGCTCAATTACAGAATCCCGTATAGCTAGAATTATAGCAAATTTATTGTGCAAACAACTATTCACTGAAATGGTTCAAAAGTTTGAATTATATGTTTATCATAAAAAAAAGAAAAATACAGCAGGTCTATTTTTCACAGATATGAGGTTTGAAATCTTTGACTTGCGCTGAAAATGGCTTTGTTTGTAACACAGCAGGTCTATTCTAGTCACTCGATCTGAAAGAACTTGACTTTTCTTAAAATGTTCGGTAAACATGTAATATGTTGGAACATAGAATCTATTACTAGGAAACAATAAAAGCTCATAAGGCGTCCCTTTTGATGGGGCATTTACTGACCCTTTGTATAGGCAGCAGATACTAGGTGTTTTAAAAAAAAAAAATTTCAGTTCAGTAGTTGAAGACTCGAAGTAAAGTGGGTTTAGTACTTATCTGCTCATAGTCTTTGTCCGTGTTGTGTCCAGGGAACCAGCTTGAACTTTAGCTGTAAGGAGCAGGCTAAATAAGATTTTCTTTTATACATCTCCTTGTCTCAGCATTATGGCTTTGCCTGATATTGAGAGAAATAGTAGAGGGAGGGAAGTATATGATAGTGGGCCCTATTTTTGTGGGACCCTTGTGTTAGAATTTTTCTTTCAAAAAAAATCAACAAGTGAAGGATATAATTAATTAGATGTCAGTCACTTTCAATCGCCTTACCTAAACAAGAAAAGTTGATTGAGTCATTAAATTTGTTTGAAAAATGAAAAATTTTCAATTTTGCTCATTTAGAACCATGAAACACATCTTGAAAAATGGAAAGGGAAAATTGCATCAGGCTTATAATGGGGACAATTTTAGAAAAATGTAATTAATATCCCACTTAGTGATTTATGATAAAAACCACACAATTCCTCTAAAAAATTCTCATATAATAGCAGGGACCAGGATAGTACATGTTTGTGAAATAGAGTGAAAAGGAAAAGATTGATGCAGAGCATCTTTCTTCCTTTTGGTGTGCATAGATAGGAAGCAAAGAAGATTGGGGAGGAGAGAAACATGTGGGACCCTTTCCATTTGGGTACGTTGTATTATTGGTTGAGTGGTGAAATGAAAGAAAGGAAGGAGAGAAATATGACATGCTATTGAATCATTTGCCTGTCATGGTATCACTCACCAAGATGAATAACAATTAAAAATCATACAAATTATATTTGAAAATAGAAATAAAAGGTAGTTGCGAGTAAAAAATAGAAAAAATATACAAATAAAGTAAATGTATATGTAGGTACATATTTCATTTAACACGTATCATTCTAACAGAGAAAATTCTTTTAAAGATACTCTAAATGAGGATTTCACCGTATTGCAATGAACAAACTTCTTTTAATAGCCTCTATTAGCGATGCATTTGCTTTTTTTAACAGTTTTTGGTTTTAGGTTTTTTTGTTTTCAATTTTAAAAAGTTGTTGTGAATTAGAAATAAGTAAGGTAGATCAAATCAACTATTCTATGATAAAAATAAAAAAACTAATGATAATAAAAAAATTAAATAATTAAAAATAAAATAATTATAAAAAATAAAAATATTGAAATAAAAATATAAAAACTAATATTAACTAAAGTTTAAAAATATAATAAATAATAATAAAATATATTACACATATTTGACCTGACCTTGATACCACTGCATTATGATATTTTCAACGAACTATGCTATTCCAAGTTAATATGAAGACACATAATATTTTGGAGCTCTTCTTGATCAAAATTATATATCAAGCTCCTAATTGTCAAATCCGTCACAAGTATCCTGTAAATTAACAATGTGATGATTGAGCTCTTCTTAAATTGCCTTACAAACTTATACTTCTAAAAGATTACATTTACATTAGATATAAACCTAGATGTTAGATATATTCTGACAAAAAATAGAAGTTATGATATATAATTTAGCCATTTACATTTAGATAGAAATACCGTCAAGTTACGTATGCATATGCAAACACTTGTTCCAAAAAAAAATCTGAATTAAATATACAAGCATTACATTCAAATCCAAAATTCAATTAAAATTGAGAAAAAAATTATCCTAGCTTATATGGAAAGATCTTTCTTACAAACAAAACAAACACTTATTTTATTTTATTTTCTTGATATAAATGTCAATTTACTTGAAAAAAAAGTGAAGCGATTACATCACAGACCTAATTGAACTTAGATTTTGATGAACTAAATAATAGTGCTCTTTATTTATAAAAATCCCATATACACAGTTATTTTAAAAAAAATTAATCCAGACGCACCCACAGTTTTTTTTGGGTCCTTTGGTGGTTGGGATAGAGGTGTTGTTATTTATTGATTGAGGCTTTGAGGAAAGATGCTAATAGTGCATTCAGTCGCGACTCTTGTTTAACAGTTCACGTGACAGCTTCGTCCTCGTCACCAACGAAATTGCTTTCTTTCTTCCTTCCTTTTCATTCACTTCGCCCAGTTTGGCAATGCCTATGAGAGTCTCGAAAGCTTATCTAACAATATTTTTTCGTAAAATGAGATAACTTTCTTTACATATTTATCTCGACTTACGTAAAAACACTTCTTCATCATGTTCCCAAATGGGACCTTCTTCAACAATGTCAGCCGCAACTCGTCGTCCTCCCTTTCTATTCTCTATGCCAATGCCAGCAAAAATACCATAACCTTCCATTGTTTAAAAATGCATCCACTACCGTATGAATGTGTAAAAATATCTATTGACGTTTGAAATATGGGTAAAAAGGTTAAAACCATTAAAACAATCTAAAAAATTTACTTATTGAAGGTCCATGCTATTTTTTTGCTTTTGCATATACATCTGCAACGGTTTTAAAATTTTTACTCTAATTGTAAATATTTATGATTACTTTTACACCATCAAAATATATGGTGTTGGACATCATTTTAGTAAATATTTATATGTATTTTTGCACATTAATCATATAATTTTCTCATTTTGGTCGTAATTAATCCAATGGCAATAATTAAATAAATAATACATTTCAATTTAATACCAATGCTAGTTTCCTCCTATGTGGCTTATCATCAAATACTTGCATCCGCCTCAAAAGAATGAAAGAAAAGTTGTTAAATATAACAACTTTTAAATTATAATACCAATAGTTAATTAACTAATTATTGAAGATTAAATATTTAAGAATTTTAATCAAATTTTCATCTGTAATTAAAAGAAATTTTTACTTGGAAAATCAAAATGAATGATCTAATCATTTTTATTTGTCACAGAGAAAGTATATAATAAAATTGCATTGTTAATATATATAAATATTTATCACTTTTTAGTATTTCACATTTTTTTTATAAAAAGAACTTTGAGTTCAACAAACTTTTAAAAATAAACTTTTGAAGAAAAAGCCTCAAAATTCCCTGACCTGTATCTCCCAATCTATTTTCAGCCTATATATAACTTCATTTTTCTCTTGTTCAGAAAATGAAAAACACTTAATACACAATTTCAATCCAAAAGTTGACAAAAAAAAGAGGTTTGAAAAGGGCAAGGGCAGGATGAATTGCCTTGAAATTGCATATAAAATAATAAAAATGACAAAATTATAATAGAAATTCAGTGTCCATTAAATAACAATTAATTTTTATAAGAGATTAAATTCAATTTTATTTTAATTTTGATTTTTAAATTTAATTTTATTATATTTTCTTTGAATGTATAAAATTTGACCGTTTCAATCTTAACCCTTTTGGAGCTCTTCTTCGTCAAAATCATATATCAATCTCCTAATTGTCAAATCCATCACAAGTATCATGTAAATTAACAATGTGATGGTTGAGCTCTTCTTAAATTGCCTTGCAACTTATACTTCTAAGAGATTACATTTATGTTAGATGTAAACTTAGAATGTTTGATGTAACGCCTCAAAATTTTGAATTATAATACCTTAAACAATATAGTTAAATTGTAATCCCCAAACAAATTTAACCACATAATATATTCACGGTGAATTATGTAACTTTTACTTACTTCTGATACTATTGTTACTTCTAAATAAATCAGACTCTGATACCATTTATAATCCTTACAAAATACCAAACATTAAACATAATTAATTATTAAATCCTCAAGGTTTAAGGCACAAAAATTGTGGATGAGACACCCAGCCCACAAATCATTTAAAGCCACAAAAGTCAACAATATATTTTTTGACACAAATGATTACCTACTAACTTATATTTAGCATAAGAATTATTTACATATAATAATTAAATCATTTAAAATAAAATTATTTCTAAAAAATAATTAAATTATCTAAATAAAAATTAGGATGTTACATTTACATTAGATGTAAACTTAAAATGTTTGACATATTCTGGCAAAGAATAGAAGGTATGATATATAATTTAGCCATTTACATTCAGATAGAAACACCGTCAAGTTACGTATGCATATGCAAACACTTGTTCCAAAAAAAATCTGATTTAAATATACAAGCATTTCATTCAAATCCAAAATTCAATTAAAATTTCGAAAAAAAGGAATTATGGCCAGTGAAAAAAAAAAGGAATCACTGCATTGCCTGTCCATGTAATAATATGAGCGGGTAGAAATAATGAAAATAAAAATAAAATAAAAGAGAGACATAATCATGTGCGTATGAGCCTATTCTTTATCTGTGTTATGAAAAATGCATTATCAATCAATCACGCCTCTTGATTATTGCTCATCATTAGTATTCGATTCATATTGTGCTTTTAATCACTAATTATATTCTTTTTTTAATTAAAAAAAATTCAAAGTATGAGGCTCAATTGTTGAAAGGAAGAAATTAGGAAAACAAAAACAACATACAGATGGGAGAATTTTGGGAGCTCCATCTCTAATAATACTTTTTTAATTCTATTTCAATTGCTCGAATATTTTTTTTTAAAAAAAAATCAATGCCAAGATATCAATTCTTTAGCCAAAAAGATCTTGGCGGCTTATTGCCACAGCCAACCAGAGATTTGTGAAAGCCATTCTCATATCTCGATTTGACAGCAGGTGCCAACGCCAAGAAGAATAGTAGCAGCGGAGAAATATTATAAAAATGTCTGCAGCAATTGTCAAACAGGGAAAATGACCTCTGAGAATTCTATCGCAGCTTCGCTTATATCTATAGCCCATGATTTTGGAAATTATTTAGCTAAGGTCCTTGGTAGTAAGTAAAAATTCTAAGTGAACACAGAAATTCATCAATCAACTGTTATTTTAAGATATTAAAAGTTTCAAAGGATATTGTTAAAAAGATTAAAATGAAATTTGACACATATATGTAGGAGAGAAAAAACCTCAAACCTAATTAATCAGATTGACGAAAGGATAAAATAAAAAAATGAATATAGTTCTGGTTTGATTCTAGAGGATCGAGCATGTTTCCCTTTAATTGTTTGCGCTGCCTAACTAGTTGGAAGGCGTTGTTTTGATAATTAAGTAATGAAAACAGAAACGAAATAGATGGGCAGTCAAGATTTGTTAGCCGAAGGGGATTCTTCATGAACAACAAAAATAAAATAAAAGCGAAGAAGGGGTTGTGGATGCAGTGATCAGGGAAGTTGGCAAAATAGCATCTTAAGGTAGAACTTACGTGAAAGATAATTGATCAAATAAAAAACATGTGGGTGAGACGCCCAACCTACAAACCATTCACAATTCACCTTATCATTCTGATTCAGGGTATAAAACTCGTCCACAAGTTACCACTAAAAGTCACAAGAATCAACGATATTTCAGTCTTCCCTTAAATATCCAGGTCCATGAATATTACTGACCTCTAATATTTGAGATTGCTTTTTTGGATAATAATCAAACTCGGTTTCTGATCCGCACAAATGTCACCTGGAAAGCTTTTAAAAGACGCAAAATACTGGAGAGTTTGCGTCAACGCTTGACTTGGGGTTGAATGAAGATTATGAATGTAAAGGAAGAGGTATGTGTGTTGGGCGCTTGGTGATTTGCAAAGATGCATGCAGAATGAATAGGGATTGCGCTTATTTAACATGAATTTTTAACTACTTTTTTTAAAAAAAAAAAGGCGCCAAAATTTCAAAATCTGAAAATTTTTCGGAGCTTTAAAAAAAGCGCCAAAATTCCATCTTATATTTAGATTTTTTTTTTGTTAGTTTAAAAACGTGATAGATTAGATGATTATCATGTTAAATAATCAGCTTCTACGTACATGTGCATGTGATTATTCAAATGTGTGATTCAAGGGGTTCACTCGACATCACATTAATACATGTATTTAAAATTAGCTTTGAAGTTACATCGTTTCGCTGCTTCTCCACATCATTTCGCTGTTGTTATCATCATCATTATTTTACTTAAAATTACATACAAGGAAATCAAGAGCGGGCGGAAGTTTAACCAAAAACTTTGTTTGAAATCTCATCCCAAAGAACAAATTAGTCAAATTATGTTGACTGAGTCAATATGCTTTGACGTTGTTTTCTTAATACTTTTAGATTTGCAAACAAAATTGTAAAAGGAAATTAGAAAGGACCTTGTACGCCATTCTCAATTATTAGAGTAAAAATGAAACTTTTTAATTTTTTTATTAAAATCATACAAGTTTTTTTTTTAAAAAAAATGGTTTCCTTTTTAAGAATGTAAATAAATTATACAAGAATGATATTGATTTTCTTTTTATTTTTTAGATTAAAAGAATAATAAGATAAATAAGTGAGAATGTATGTTTATATATATATATATATATATGTATATATATGAGATTTTTGTTTTTTGTTTTTGCTATAAACATGTATTTAAAATTTTATTGTATTTACAATCTTTTTTCTAAACAACGTTTAGTTGACGTTAACCTTGTCGAATTGTTCTCTTTTCCTCATCTTGGCATCAAACCGGTTGAAGATATGCCTCGTAGGGACAGCACAAAAATATCAAAGCCTGGCTATCAAAGAATGTTATATAAAAAGGATTATTTTATGATTAACCTGGATATTTATTTTCTACACAAATGTCCATGTATGTCAATTCCTTATCGTCCATTTGTTGATCCATACATTAAATAATTAACATACTAACACGTTTTTGTCCATCTTGAGCCACTTTCATTCTTTGCTCGGAATCTTGAGCTTCTTTTGATAATGTATTATTTGATCTATATATATATATTGTTGTTTTATTATCATGAGTTAAGGCATAGATGTATTCATGAAATATTGTTTTATTTCATTCCAATTATCTCATCTTCTCGGCGCTTCCTCACACATTTATTAGTTTTCAGTTTTCTTAAGCAAATAAACTGTCCTCTTTTTGAAAAAAAAAAATATTATTCATTTCTTCGTTCGTTCATGCATCTAGTTTTATCTGTAGTTTAAACACAGATTGATTTTCTTGATGAATAACAATCTAAGTAACCATGGACAAATGTTGATCTGCTAAACATGCTATTCATCATCTGGCCCAGAGCCATTGACTATCTTCCCCTGCTCAGAAGATATTTCTACTTGAAAAAAATGCAATTACTCAAATGTGTGATTCCAATATCCAATAACAAATACCTGCGATTAAAGAATCCTAACAATTAAAAAAACCCTACAACCACGTAATTAAATGTAATACGTAATAAAACTTTATTCTGCGGTATCATGTAAGAAGATCTTCTTGTTGATCATCACTAAGCTTGACTAATGCAAATCGAAGTTGATCATCAACCCTTCTGAACGACCATAATTGCACCTCATCACCCACCTGCAAATTATTAGCTTGCACAACATATCTCCAGCCATGAGTCAAATTATAGGTAGCAGAAGTTGTCATTTTCCATCTTTTCATAATTAAGTTGAACTCTCGAAGATCTTGATCCAACACCAACACTTGAATACCTTGAGGCTTACCATTTCCATTGTTACCACTCTTCAAGAACTCAACCTCTTGATAGTTGAGAAAATCCATGGCTTCCCTCAAGATCTTGTTCTCAAGAATTGAGATGGGATTATTGTTTGGAATTATGTCGCTTTTGCAGAGTGATTTCTTGATTATATCAGTTTGATATATGACCTTCCATATCCTCTATCTTTCTCTTCAACCTCGAAGAGTTGCTGTTTACAGGAGGTGATGATTCAACGATGAAATTGTTGCCTGAATCATGATTATGTTGATCATCTTCGTTTTTCAAAATTTTAAAATGTTTGAAACTTACTAATTATTTAAGTTATCCCATATATATATATATATATATATATATAT
>JANTPZ010085576.1:0-12451 GCA_025593235.1 Vachellia pachyceras
AGGAAGCGGAAGGTATTTGAAGATGCTATTGCTGTATAATTAATCACTATAGAATTGTATCTCAAGTATTCTTTTAATATCTGCTTGCAGAATGGAGAAGTTAGAATTTTTTAAATTATTATAAAAATATTTAAAAATTCAATAATTCATAAATAAAAAATAAGTAATAGAATAAATTTAAAATGTTAAATATATAAATATATTTTAAATATATTAATTATTATAATTATATTAATTATTAATAATATATATATATATATAAGAGGGGAAGGGGGATGGGGACGCGGTGCTTCTCGCAGAGAGAAGCACCGAAACCGGTTCCTATTACACTGCACTCTTACAGTAGTTCTACTTTTAATCTTACTTATTTAGTTATTTATAAATTACATTATTAATTTTTCATAGGTACATATATAGAGTATAATTTTATCCTTTTTTTAATTATTATGTTGACTTTATTATTATGTAATAATACCACTTTGATTGGTAAAAAAGAGATAAAATCACTCTGATCATTATTATAAATATACTTGTAGAATAAGTTTTTGCTTCTAAATATATGTTTTACTTAGATATTATTAAAGACTATTTTTCAATTTTACCCTTAATTTTCCTTGGAAAAATGAGAAAGAAGATAGGGGGAGATACATGTAAGAATTATTTGTAAATAGAGAATGCAGAAAAAATTTAATAAGTATAAACTTAAAAATTTTAGCAATTTAAAGCATATTAATGACTTAACTATATATCATCCCAAGATAATATGAATATTAATTAAAATAGATTTACATTGTTCAATTAAACTATCACGTTACATAAATGCAACTCATATTATTAATTTATCAATTGAAATTTATTCCCAAATCTCTCGGTGAAGTTAACAGATATCAACCTCATATTTGGTGTTTAGATACTAAGCCAGCCAGACGAAGGGGAAAAATGAATCAGATCTCAAGAATCACGATGGCCATTAACTCAAAAGCTCAAATGAATTCATTCAAGCAACCAACAAAAATCCCAATATCGATCCACCTACGCTGGATCTCCCCAAAACTTCACTGCCTCTCTATCTACATATCCCCGAGATGTGGACAAGAAGCGTCTCCAATTCTAACCATCGATAATAAAATTAAATCAAGAAGGCTCACGACGACTGTGACTGTGTGATGGGCTCAAGTACGAGCTCGTTCATCAAACTCTTCAAAACCTCGGCTTCCAGCTGTGTCCTCACTTGTTCATCTGAAATATTTGTCCATCTCTCACACTTGTCCATTTCCCTCACACACCCTTCCCAACCCACATCACTCACTCCCTGTGATTCCACACTCATCCATTCCTTCGCCACCTTTGATGCTTCTTCATTATTCTCACTGTTAGTGAACAAATCCAAAAGTAACTTCTTCTCTGCCCTATTCATGGGCCTTGAACTAAATATTTCAAGCTCGTTCACCATCTTCCACGCTTCCTCCTCACTACTAATACTGCCTTCTCCGCTCTTCTCTTCAGCTTCTGAAAGCATGGCAATTCGTTTCTCCAAGTCTATCGGTTTCAGTGATGAAGCCACGTCATCAAAATGTCGGCTCCCCTCCTCCTCCTGCCTCTTCTTCCGCATTTGCCTGCTTTTGCTTCCTCCAATAGTCTCATCACCTTCCAAGCGACAACGGCTCGTAGAATCCAAAGAAGATTTCACATCTTCGTCATCTCCAAACGAAGCGTTTAGTACCGACACAGGACTCAGCTGTTCCTTCTCCTCCCTCGCCCAATCCTGTTAAATCACATACGTGCATATATATATATATATATATATATATATTCACGACACTCAGTTTACGTCACCACTACAAAAGAAATAATATAGACACTCATATATAAACTGCAAACAGATAAGATCATCGTAAAACTCGATGGTTTAGATTAGAGTCATGTTCTAATTTTGCTGTCGCCATCTTTGGTACTTGGGCAAAATTTTGGTTTTGGTAGAATTAAATTAAGGATGAAGTTTTGTTTTGTCATTGCCACAAAGAGAAGGCAGTTGATTGAAGTTAATTTTTTTAACGTAAAAGGTGAATCGTGACATTGCTAAAAGAAAGGGCGACATATGAGTTAGTTGGAGAAGTCAAACCAGGAGGAGACAAAAACACCAGTTATTTTCCGAATAATAAAAGTTAATAAAATCCAGCAAGAAACCTAAGGTTAGTTGGACCATATGCCCTCGCCGACAAAATGCGCAAGAGGCTATTCATGTGAGATACATATGGCTTGTTTGGGGAGTATCCATTTTTACGCTTACCGAAATAAAACTCCTCTCACATATTTATTTTGGAATTTGTGACCGTTCTTCCAACGGACTTTCTAAACAAGCCCATACAAGTGGGCCCATATAGTAAAACTCTTGTAACATCTGTTTTTCCTTTATTGTCCTTCTGCCATTCTCTTCTCTTAACCTTCTTTTTAAAAAAAAAATCACAAACAACCATCACTATTTTGTTGTTTAACAGGGAGAAAAAGAGAAAAAATCGCTTCCCACTAAACAATAAGGTATTAATAAATAGGTTGTTTGTAATATTTTGATGAAATGGAGGGCGAGAGAGTAAAAGGAGAGAAAAAATGAGATATTTCGAAAGCAAGTAAAACAATTACAAAATTTAAAAAGGATTTTTGTGATAGTAAAAAGAATTAGAAATGAAATGAGATTTTCACGTAAAGACAAATATAGACGGCGGAGTGAGAAGGCCCAAGGGCTGATTGGTAATTAACTAAATGTATCATGGTCCCCGAGAAGTATCACATCATTTTGCCCAGTCCACACGTGGAATTCATGCAATCTCGGGTCACAGCTGTTTCTCCTCCATCTATATTAGCGGAACCCCGTTTTGACCCTCAAAACCCATTCTCACGCAAGTCGAGACAAAATTCCTCTCACATAAAGTACCTAGGAATCTGTGTCCATTTTCTTAACGGGTTTCCAAACGAAGCCATTGCCAGTGGATCAGATCGCCGGATCATCTTCCACGAGCGAGTCAGAAAATTTTTAAAAATGTATTAAGCAAATCAATAATCAAAATTAAACTCACCATTATTTTCTCTAATGTGAAGCCGTCGGTGGAATCTTCACTCGTCGTCTTGGTGGCAGTAGTTCTCTGCTCCACTGCATTTTCGTTGCTCACAGCTCCGACGACGTCATCGGGATTATTGCTCTTCGACCGTAATATCTCCCACGTGAAATCACTCGACGACCCCCAACTGCTTCCGTTACTCTTGCCGCTGCTACTTCCGCTTGTGCTTCTGCTTCCCAAAGTCACGCTGGTCCTGGTCGTGCTCGATGAGCTTTGTGTGTGTTGATCCGACGACGGCTTTTCTTTTTCTTCTAGAAACTCCCTGAATGATATCCGCCTTGCTGGCGGCTCGCTTTCTTCTTCTTCTTCCTCCTCCTCCTCCTCGATTGCTTTTATCCAGAAGCTTCTGCTCAGCATCTTGCGAGATAAGCTCTTGGAAAGGAGACTCTTCATGGAGTTATTCTTTCTGTAGGACGACGACGACGGGGTTGGGGATATGGAGGGGAATGGCAGTAACTTAACGGCGTTGATCACAGCTTGAGAGGCCTTGTGCAGGGCCGATATGGTGGAGGAAGCAACCTTGAAAGAACAAGAACTCCGGTGGCTGATGCTCGTCGTCGGTCGGAGGAGGCGATTCCGTTTGGCGTGGAGATCTTGCTCGAGGAGATCAAATCTGACGGTGGTGCAGCATCGTCGGCGAGGAAACGATTGGAAGCCGCCGGATGAGCAGGAACTGAGATCGTCCATGAGATAATCCTTAAGCAGCAAATTGGAAGAAGGCTTTCGTAGATTTTTGGCAGTCAGCGTCATTTGTTCCCTCAAGGGCTTACCATGAGAAGAAGCCATTTTCTCTGCAGAAGAAGATATGTGAGACATAGAATCTCGGAGAATTTAATGGAGTAACGAAAGAGAGAGTGGGCAAAGCAAATGTAACAAAAGCAGCTGAGGGGTTAATTTGGAATAAGGTCCATAAATGAGGATTCTGAAGAGTAAACGAAGAATTCAGAGGAGGATGAAGCTTTATTTTCTGGATAAAAAGCGAGCCAGGATGGGAGATTCAGTAGCCGCACGGAGAGAGATAGAGGGGTGATGAGGGAGACAAAATTTGCAGGGGAGGGGAAGTAAGTGAAAGATAAATTAAAAGAAGGTTCGATGGTGAAGATCTCAATGAACGATTGCTTATATAAAGACAGTGAGGCTTTAAGTACATAAATAGGTGAATATATATATATATATAGATGTAGAAGAAGGAGGGACGATGCTTCAAATTTGAATCTGAAAGTGAGATTAATTAATTAATCTTAATTTATTGGATTTGAGGTTGAGGGATGCTCGGGGACTGTTGGAGACCAGTGGTTGACCTTTCTTTGGAATCTAATTAGCAATTAATAACCGTAATAGAAATTGAATATATTAACCAAATATACGCACGTACACCTCTTCCTCCTCATCACGTGCTCAGTCACGTGTCTCTTTCATCTTCTCTCATGTTGTTGACCTGCATTCCTGCAACTTCCTTCTCATTAATTGTTCCTGTCTTCTTTGCACTGCCAAAATAACTCGTTGCGTTTCACTGTCCTTGTCGATTTCAATTTCTTACACTCTCCCTGTTACCACAGCTTTTGGTAGACGTACGGTAGTGTAATTATGGTTGGGTGGAATCCGTTAAAAGATCAATTTTACAAATTTCAATGTAAATATGTAAGATGAGTTTTATATTGACTTATATGCGAGATTAAAAGAGTAACTCCCACGTAAGGTTAGTGGTTAGGCCGGAGGAGCAAACATAGAAGACATTACAAACAAATCAAATCAAAATCTCTACCGGTAGATCCTGCCATGATTGGCAACGCATCATAGGAGTGATCCGACTATATGAGAATATTAATTTCCGACAGTTGGTCTTAGTTGTATGAGGATCCTGCCATTCTTAAATGTTGAGATCATACACGTACACCTATTCTAAAAGTTACAGTTTCTTGTTCTGGATGAAATATATCTCCTTGTGTGGTTACTTAAAGTAGTTGGATGGATGGAACTCAGTTATCGTTTTTACTCATTCCAATTAGCCAGTTATCACTAGGGTCGTAACATCAACGATAATGACAGAGAAAACCGAATTCACTCCATAGAGGTTCCATGATGCGCGATGAACAATAACTGACCATTCCTCTTCAATATCTAGATCAATGCATGTTGCTAATTTAATGTTGTGGGATATGGTATGCACGCAGGGTAATTTTATTCATATGGTTTGTCCGGTTTGTTGTATATAGCTATATATATATATATATGGGATACAATGATAGAACATCTCTGCTGCAGTGTTGCTTCTCTCTGGTTATTTCTTTGTACCATGTAGTGTGGTTTTTGTTTCATTTGGATGTACTTCCTGCTGTAATTGGTTCTTCTCGGCCCTTCCAACCATTCAATTCTCATGCATATTTCAAGGGCCTGTTTGGTAGGAAGTGGGAAGACTTTGGTGACGGCATTGACATAACAATAACTGAGTCCAACTAAAAAGAATCAACTTCTTCATGACTAAGAAAAACCAAGATGGGCAGTATTGTCTGATCAAATTCCCGGACCTGTTAAGTAAAATGTTTAGTACAGAGAACTAATACATTTGAACTGTTCGGATCTAATTTGGATGGTCTAGATTGAATTTTTTAAAATTCTACATTTTTCTAAAAAAATTATTTTAATAGATGTAGAATAATAAATAAAAATAATCTCTCAACTGCTATTTTATTAAAAAACAATTTTTTACTTAAGAAATTACAATTTAAAAAAAATCAAATCTGAACCATTCATGGATGCTTAGTCCAACTTTCACACCCCACCATCTCACACCACCATTAAATATAGCTGATTAATGTGGCATGACATCCACCAATTGATATTTATAATTAAATTACAATATTCATTCATGATTCAACTATTATTTAATATTAACTAATGCTGGCAATCCAATAAAATGGTGATAATAAATTGGAGTCCACATTAATACACCCATGAGCCATCTACTATCATTTTTTGCCGCGTTGTTTTAGGAAAATTTCAGCATGCCAATGGCATTTTGTAAAATGGCCATTTTACAAAAAGATACTTTTTACGTCATATTTTTAATTCAATTGGCGCCCTTTCTTGGGGTTGTATGTGAAGGGAACAGAAAGTTAGAGCCTACGACGCCCTGTATTATGAAAGCCGCTATGTATATCCTATAATGCCCTATATTTTAAAAGCATACGGCGTCATATAAAATGACAAGACAAATTGAGTTATGAATTACTCAACTATATGTGTAAGCTTGCATTTTCTTGTTCTATTTTTGGCTACACTGAAAAGGGTTCTTTCTTTTCTACGAAGTACATGTATCTATCTAATTGAGATAATTATGTTCGATACACTGAAAAGAAAACCCTTGCGGCCCCAGGGATATTGGGATCTAATTGTGGAAAAAGTTATTTATTTTCCGAGCAATGACAATTAGTTTACTCCACTTTGATCCATAACATGTCACAAAAACAGAAACTATTAATATCTATATATAAATAGATAGCATTAATAAAAAAATTCAGATGACTTACTCATACATGTAGTGTGTGTTTTGGAATTTTGTTGGGAAAAAAGGAGTTCCATTGAAAGAAATGAGTTTACGGATTTATAGATTGTTTTACGAATTTTAAGATGGTTTTATCTCGACTTGAGTACAATGTTGGGTGAACGAAGTTTCTAAACAAGCAAAGTAGCGTTCTATGAAGCAAGTATACGTAGTTCATTCTAGTTATGCATTAATCATAACAACCACATCGTTGCGATGCCTTTCCTACACAATATATATATATATATATATATGTAAATGTAAACGTTAAAGCAAGAATGGAAGAAGAAATTAGTTGCATCATCGTAAATTCATTTGGGTATAACACTAATCTACCATTTTTTGAATGTGTTAAACTAACCTTATTTTGAGTAGTACTCTTGACGTGGTTATCCAAATTATCCTCCCCTCTATGCATTGCTACACATATTCTCTCACTCCATAATGATAATTATACAATCAAACCATTACATAATGATATTTTATAAATATTTTCAATCGTTAACTAACTGAGTGATTAACGCTAATAATTTAAACTAATTCATGCTTGTAACACCCCCTCAAATTAAACATACCACATGGAGGGGAATGAGGTGAGTTAGGGCTTGTTTGAAAGCTATTCCCAAAATTTGATTCGGTGACAAAATCTAGGTTTTGTCAAAGCATAAAAAACTTTCAGAAAATCTATTTTGATTACAAAATCTCGGTTTGAAACATATGTTTTCTTTTTCCTACTTTTTCTTCTTTCTTATTTCCTACTTTTTTCCTTCTTTTTCTTTACTTTTTCGTACTTTTTTTCCTTCTTTCTCTTTTATCTTTACTACTTTTTCTTTTTCCTCTTTCCTACTTTTCATTCTTTCTCTTTCCTCTTTTCTACCTACTTTTTGCCTTCGAATCCATAAAAGCTAATGATTTCCTAAACATAAATCACTTTCAAAACCTAGATTTTGCCTCGGAATCTGTAAAAGCTATTTTCCAAAATCTATTCTTCAAAACCTAGGTTTTACCTCGGAATCTGTAAAAGCTATTTTCAAAATAGCTTCCAAACAAGCCCTTAAACATACAATTTCAATTAACAAAAAATACAAAAAATTATTCATAAAATTCTTCTCAATATTCAAGAATGAATAATTCCCTCCTCCTCTGGAAGTGTATCATCTGGAAATTTCGTGATCCAAACATATTTTCTGGACTACCCATAGCTTCTGAAAGGCACCAACTAGAAGAGCTTCAATTAGAGCTTCTTCTACTTGGTATTCCTTATCATTCGTAGATCCATATCAAGAGCCTTCGTAGATAGGCTCTTGTCTGTAGCAATGTTGCAGAATCATCTTCATCCGTAATGTAGACAAAATAAAGGAAAGATCATTGGGTATTTTTCAAATCTGTTGCAGACAGAAACAAAGAATGCTCCTCACAGCGGGCTTGTTACAGTCTCCCCAAAAGCCATTCCTACGCTTACCGAGATAAAATTCCTCTAACATATTTACCTCGGAATCTGTGTCCATTCTCCCAACGGATTATCCAAACAAACCCTGAAAACTCTGAAGAATGCCACTTCTAAATTTCAGATTTTGCAGCTTCATTTTCACTTTGACATTTTGCGAGTGACTTTACAACCCTGAAAACTCTCACGAAGAGACAAAATCATTCCTGTGGTGACACCCAGAGCAGCTTTTGCAGCTTATAGGTTCATTTTGCAATGAAGAATGCCACTTCTAAATTTCAAATTTTGCAGCTTCATTTTCACTTTGACATTTTGCAAGTGACTTTACAACCCTGAAAACTCTCACGAAGAGAAAAAATCATTCCTGTGGTGACACCCGGAGCAGCTTTTGCAGCTTTTGATTTGGCCCTCTTAGAGTCTTAGAAGCAAAAGGATCACGATCATAATCTTCATGGTCATAGTCCATGTGTCTCAAGCCCAAGGAAGATCGAAGTGCAAGTAGCGCGAGTCGCTCTGTGGGTGAACTCACAGGCTCAAGCTGTTCAAATGTGAACAGGAAAAAGCAGCAAGAACAAGAGATGGGCCTTCTTCTTCTTCTTCTTCTTCTTTTTTGGGCTTTGGTGGTTGAAGAACCACTGTGATGGCTGCATCAAACACGGCTTTCAGATTCTGCTAAGTTTTTTTAAAACTACACTCGATGTATGCAGGAGCGCCTATTAGCTTTCTCAGTTCTTGGCGCTATGACATCTGTGATCGCTGTCTCTCACCGATGCCGCTCGAGATTGTCGAAGCCATGCTCGATGTCACAGCAGATCTTCATCTTTATCATACATTGTTGTCAGCGCCGGCGTTATTTTGCTGCAAGAGGAAGGTGAACGAGGGCTATGCGTCTGAGGAGCGTCTCGCTGCTTTACTCAGATCTCTCGAAATCCCAGGTCCTTCCAGCGTAATCGTGAATCTCCAATCAGGTCCTGAGCTAATTCCGCTTGTTTTGATCCATTTCATGGACTCCATATGGGTTCTTGACGTTTTCTTGCTCACGTGGCCACCGTTGGACATGCCAATATCTTGATTTTGAAGGCGATCTACCACAATACCACCCCATACGGCATGAATCTCCAAGATCGTGATGTAAATGCGATCGTCCAACAGCAATGGCACTAAGAATGGTGCTCCACACTAGGCTTCAGGCTTCAACGGTGGCGGCTGTAAGGAGATGGCAGCGGAACAAGAAGGCTAAGGCTCCGTTTTAACATTCAAGAACTTAAGGGCAGAGATGCGCAACTAGATCGTGGTGACTCATGACACGACAGAAACAAGGCAAGAGCAAAACGTAAAACCAAAGATTGTTGTCCTAGTAGAAACTAGATGTAGTAGTGTTAAGGCTGAAATGCAAATTAATAGATGTGGATTTCAGCATAAAATAATGGTTGAGGCTAATGGCATGTCAGGGGGAATTTGAGTCATTTGGAAAGACAATGAGATAAATATTCAACCCCTAATTATGCACAAACAGTTTATTCATTGTGTTGTGAATGGGATAGGAGTGAAGCCGTGGTGTTTTACTGCAGTGTATGCTAGTCCAAGGGAGTTGGAAAGAAAAGATCTATGGGATCAATTAGAAAGTATTTCTAGATTGATAAATATGCCATGGCTTTTGGCAGAGGACTTCAATGACATTAAATGTATAAATGAACAGAAAGGGGGTGCTATCCCAAATCTGAAAAAGTGCAGAAGATTTAGGGATAATATATAGAGGTGCAATCTCATTGATTTGGGTACTGAAGGGCCAAAGTTTACTTGGAGAGGTCCACTTATGGGATATGCAAGTTGGCTTTTCAAAAAGTTGGATAGAGCACTTTGCAATACTGAATGGAGGAACTTGTTTGAGGATGCTATAGTCAAAGTAGGAGAGAGACTTCGGTCAGATCATCATCTTTTGTTTATCCAAATGAAGGGCAGGAGGAAGCTGAATGTATATAGACCTTTTAGATTTGAAGCCATGTGGCTACAGCATGATGATTTTAAGAGATTCATAGGAGGCAATTGGGATGGAGAAACAGAAATCAGGAAGGAACTTCAAAATTTAGTACCCAAATTAAAAGATTGGAACATTAATACATTTGGGCATCTCAAGAAGAGGAAAAAGGAGATATTAAGTAGGATTGGAAAAGCCCAACAGAATGCACAAAAGTATCCAGGGGTCTACTGGGAGAGTGTGGAAAAAATCTCAATCAAGAGCTGGAGGATATATTAGACAAGGAGGAGGTTTTCTGGTATCAGAAGGCGAGAACTCAGTGGTTGCAAGATGGGGATAGGAATACGAAATACTATCATGCAAAAACAACCATTAAGAGAAGAAGGAATAGAGTCTCTATGTTGAAAACGGATGATAATAAATGGATCAAAGAAGAAAATGAAATTGAAGAGCTGGTTGACGATTACTTTCAGAAGCTGTTTATGGAAGATAAGAGGTCTAGACCTTGGCATAATACGAGACATGCTTGGCCAGAGATAGAGAATGAGGTATGGGACAGGATCCTGCATACTGTTACCAACGAGGAGATTAAGGAAGCCATGTTTGCAATTGGGGGTATGAAAGCCCCTGGAGAGGATGGATTTCAGGCAATCTTTTTCCATAAGTGCTGGGATATTGTGGGGAACAGTGTGTGCAAATCAATCAAGGAGTTGTGGCTGGATGTTGAAAAAATAAGGGAGGTAAATAAGACCCTTATTTCTCTAATCCCCAAGGTAGATTGTGTGCAGAAAGTTAACCAGTTTCGTCCAATTTCCTTGTGTAATGTGGTTTACAAGTGTCTTTCCAAGATAATAGTTAAAAGGATGAAAGTACTTATGCCTAAATTGGTTTCTCCGTTTCAAGTGAGCTTTGTTCCTGGACGTAATATTCATGATAATATTGTTATAGTCCAGGAAATGTTACATTCGATGAGAAGGAAAAAAGGCAAGAGGGGTTTCATGGCTATTAAGGTTGATCTAGAAAAGGCTTACGATAGATTGAATTGGCAATTTTTGGAGAAAGTTCTGGGGGAGCTGAATTGTCCCCAAGAAATGGTAAAGAGAATCATGTCATGTGTTAACAATGAAGAGACAAGTATTCTGTGGCACGGGAAAAAACTTCGTGGCTTTAAACCCTCTAGGGGGCTCAGACAAGGGGATCCTCTTTCTCCCTATCTTTTTGTCCTTGGCATGGAGAAACTTACTCATATGATTTTAGATAGAGTGAGAGAGAAACAGTGGAGAGGAATGAGAGCAGGACGGAGAGGACCTATCATTTCCCATATGATGTTCGCGGATGACTTAGTACTATTTACTGAAGCTAACCTTGAACAATTAGAAGTTGTTTTGAATTGTTTGCAGGATTTCGAGAAGATGTCAGGACTTCGAGTGAGCCAAGAAAAGACAAATATTTGCTTTTCTCCAAATGTGGGGAAACAAGTAAAGAAGGAGATATGCAATAACAGCAACTTCAAGGAAGTGGAGGAGATGGGAAGATACTTAGGAGCAAATATAAGATTTCCCAAGCGACGAAGGGACAAATACAAGATAATAGTGGATCGTGTTATTAAGAGGCTTCAGGGTTGGAAAGCAGCTAGCTTATCTGTGGTTGAAGAATTACTCTTGTTAAATCTGCTGTGAGCTCTATGGCTCTGTTTCCGATGCAACATGACAAGCTTCCAATAGGAGTTGTTGAAGAGCTGGAAAAAGAATGTCGTAGGTTTGTATGGGCGGAGGAAGGAGACAATCATAAATGGCATGCTTTATCTTGGGAAAGGATGTGTAGTAAAAAGGAAGAAGAAGGCATGGGGATAATGAATTTAAGGAGGATGAAGGAGGCTTTTCTGCAGAAGATACTGTGGTGCATGCATACCAAACCCAATGACCTATGGGTTCAGGTATTGAATAGTAAGTATGGGGGGAAGGAATATACACTACAAAAAAAAACATGTTTTAGCCGCGGTTAATTTATTGTATTTGTAGCGGTTTAAAACGCTACTAACAGCATGAGTAGCGGTTCTATAAACCGCTACAAAACTTAGCGTGGCAAACGATTTTGTAGCGGTTATACATAACCGCTACGCATGGAGAAAAACCGCTACTAATTTTTGGAGGGAAAATTTGAATTTTCATATTAAAAAATTTAATTAAATTTGTAGCGGTTTTGTAACCGCTACTAAATTTTAGCGGTAAAATTTAAAAGTAACAGTAAATAAAAATTAAAATTTTAGCGCCTATTTTAGTAGCGGTTAGTGAACCGCTACAAATGCTATTTAAAATTTCTAAAAATAAATATCCCACCAAAAGTATTTTTTTATTGATATAATG
>JANTPZ010085586.1:0-15593 GCA_025593235.1 Vachellia pachyceras
TATTTTTCATATCAACTTTCTATAATACTATATTTAAAATTATAACAACACATTAATAGTTATAGTTTTACTTTAAAACATGAAAAATGTCATTATTGAAAATTTATTAGTAGAAAAAGAATCATATGAGTCAATTAATATGATATAACTATGCAATGTTATGAAAAAATTGGGCAAAAGAAAACGAATCAAAAAAGAAATTTGATTTTTTTAAAAAAATAAAAAAATAAATGTTGGCAGGCTGTCCCGCCACTGGCGGTGCGGGCTACATTCCAACAGGGGATATGTTGACGGGCTGGCTCGCATTACCGGTGCTAGAAATGACCCAACTCGCAGCTTCATCTTTCCTTTAGCACTAGGGAAAATTGCAATGTAGCTAGGCCCGTTACATTAGTGTGACAGCCCACAGTAACCAAGGCCGTTATCTTAGCCGCTAGATCACTCCAACGGTCTGGGTTGAGGATGGTGAAAAAGTAGGTAAGAAACAGCGGAAGAGGATTGGGTTTCGATCTTCTAACCATCATCCTACCGCTGCACTGCACAGTGCACATAATGGGAAGGAAGCCCGTCATTTTCCTCCACGCCCTCCCCTTTTTCCAGGGGAGAGCACAAAACCCATAACCCGTATAACTCGTCCAAACCCGGCAAAAATTCCCCGCATTGGTCAGCCCGTTGTGGGTGGGTTAAAACCCGCCCGTACAATAAATAAATGCAACGGGCTACGGGCATGCCTACTGGCTGCCCGTGCCCGCCCGCATATTTTTTTTAAAAAAAAATTCTTTGTTTTATTCCAATGGTTTCTCAGCCAGTGAGTCTCTCAGCTTTAGTCTATCTGCATCCTGCTCACTCTCAAGTCTCATTTACCTGCCCTATATCTCACTCGCCGGCTCCCTCACTCTGCACTGGTGCTCGACTGATGTATGACCAGACTAGGCCTGCTGCACAAGAAAATACCCCTCTTTTCTCCTCTCCTCTCCCCCTTCCCCATTTCGAAAGAGCATCTTCAGCAGGTGCATAAACCTCCTCGTCGTCACTGCTGGTCTTCTTCCCTTCACAAACAACACAAGCCGACGAGATTCTCCTCAACTTGGAAGACAAAGTTCGTGCATTGGGTTGTCCGATCCGTCACTCCTTGCTTTGTATGCTTCGTCTTCGAGTACTATAGGTGAGTTGGAGGTACGGTGATTTTTTTTGTCTGATTCATCTCAGATTTGACTGATATACTCTTCTCTCCTCTTCACTATCATTTTCTTGCTTTGGACTTACATTTCGCTTGTCAATTTTATTTTAGTGTGTTCCCCTATCTTATAGTTTGGTAGCTCAGAAAATTGCTTTGATCCTACATTGCTTGTCTGGATGAACTGGATGATGAGAAAGAATTCCTTCCTATAGATGATTCTGATTCAATTGTTTAAACTTAAACAAATGATGCTATGGTAGACCTTGCTTGAATAGAGATGCTATGAAGAATCTGGGCAACGATCCCAACAAGATTAATCCTTTGGTATGTCGCAAACTATGCAACACTTTCTCTTGCATCATGCACATGTGGCATGTTTTTATTTATTTTGTCTTTTTGGGTTCAGCTGCAAAAATCAAGATCTGCTACTCTACCCAAGTTTGAATGGTGTGACACCAATAGCCAAATGGCGGGGAAAACATTTCTACTTTTGTACTTGATTTCTTTTATTAGTAGGCTCTGCATATATATTTTGCACCTATAGTGTTATTATTTCATCTCGTTACTTGTAGAAGTCATTATCCATGGGAATCACTGATCTAGGTCCCAGTAGACCTTGTCATTGATCATTCAGTTCAGGTGGATGTGGCTAGATCAGAGAATGCACCGGAGGAAAATATGAAATTTGAATTTGAGAGAAACAAAGAGAGGTTCAGGTTCCTTAGATGGGGATCATCTGCTTTCCGTAACATGCTTGTTGTTCCTCTTGGATCAGGAATTGTTCATCAGGTATGTGTATATTTGGATTTTGGGATGTGAAGTAGGTGATGTAACTGTAATCTATATCCTTGTATAATATCTGCTACCAGTAATCAATCCTACAGTTAGTTTTCTTGATATTTATCCATGCTTTGAAAACTTTTCATTTGTTAATTGTTCTCAGGAGGGATAAGAACCTGAAAGTTTTGATAATTTGTACCTTTCTTGAGAATTTTCTAGAGTAAGCTTGCTTTGGATTAGTCTGATATACAACAAACAAACTTTATGCTGACGGCTTTTGAACTTAGACTTGATTTTAACCATATTTAAAGATTTTGACTGAGACTGATGAGTTTATAGGTAAATCTTGAATATAAAGTTTCACACTTGACTGAATTTAGTTCTCATGTTAAACGGGCTGCCCGTATAATGTTCAAAACCTTCCCATTTAACTCCAGCCCATTTAAAAGATATTAGATGGGTTGATATACAGGTACGGGCTAGCCCCTACCCGTGAAACAATTAACGGGCAGGTAGCGAGTTGGGGGTGGGCTGCCCAACCCGCTCGTTGCTCCCCTATTCCCTTCTATAGTGATTTTATTCCCCAACCTTCAGGCTCGAATTGCATTTTTGCAACCAGTTGGGATGGGTTGTTTCAGCTAGCCCAGCCCAACCCATCAAATCGTACGGGCCATCTCACATCACCAGCCCTACTCGTTACTGTCCCATTTTTAGATAAAAATGAACGGTTTAAATTTAACATTTTAACAAAATTATTATTATATTTCATAAATTAAATTTATTTTATTTTGCATATATTGCAGCTATGAATTGTATGGATTATATCTTAGTTTAAATTTATTTATGTTGATAACAATTATTTTATAAAATAATTAATATACACCATCCACTTTTCTTAATGTAACGGTGAATATGGATTCAACTTTGAACTCATCACACACCCCTTTGTTCTTTTAAACATAGTTTGAACCCATAATATTAATCACACTCAAGTTTATCCTTGTCACCTATCCTGGCTTTAGGGAACTAACTGATAAACATTAAATATAAAAGATATAATTAGTTACTTACACTTAATTTTATCCTCATAGTTTAAACTTCATTTAAATGCAATCCCTGTACTTTAGAGAAGATTTTTATCAATCTAAAGTATATGAAAAATCTGAGTCATCAAGTGAAGTTGAAAAGGCCACAGATATTTTAGAATTAGCTTCTCTTGTCTTTTATTTTTTAATTATCTTTTCGAAATGTATGGGCTGGGACACTGGGATAGAAGATGAACTTGCATGGGCTCCCAACAAGTTTATAGGCCACCTCTGACATGGGCTTAGCCTAAGCCATATCCTATTAGGTCTTATAAACCATTTTTTGTCACAAATATTTCTTTTCTTTTATTGTTTTTATTTCATTATTTTTCCTTTAATTTCCTCAATTTAGCAAATGGGGTTAGATACTTTTTCACAACAGGCGAAATAAGATTCGAACCATGTTGAAAAAAGTATCCGCATTTAATATCTGACAATGATGTGAATATGATTTTTTTAGAAGGAAGATATATATGCTTAAAAAATGAATAAATAAATAATTTAAATTAACTGAACAGAACAGATGCTCACAGTGATTCTTTAGCTGATGAAATATTAAAGACCGTTTCATCATCTATAAATTTAAGAGTAAACAAGGCGTTGGACTCTGGAATGGAAGATAGATATAAAATGACAACAATCCCCTTCCCATTAATTTTTTTTTATTTTCTTTTCGTTGTAGTATTATGTAGAAGTCATTTTATAATTACTGAAATTATGTGTTACTGAAGATTAAACAGATTATTTATTATAACTTATTTTTAAAATTAAAAATATTTAAATTGAGTATTCTAATTTTTAATTAAATACATATGTCAATTAAAGTACGCTAGTTTTGACCCTATCAATTTCCTTTATCTCCCATGCCAATTTTATTTTGCAAACTGCTCGTTTGTGTGATTGTTCACTACCAGAAAAATGCCATTTGGCGACGGAAAATTCATTGTTAAATGACTACTTTTCATCAGAAAATTTCCATTTAACGACAGAAAACAGTCATTTAACGACGAATTTTCCGTCGCTAAATGACATTTTTCTGGTAGTGGATGAGGCGATTTCTAATGTACCCCCTCTAGTTTGATTTCACATATAAACAAGAATAACTGCTTCACAAGATTTTAAAAAAAAAATTATTTATCTCTCTTAATTATGTTTTGAGGTTGATTTTCTTTTCTTAGAATCTTGTTATTAATGTTTAAACTTTATTCGAATCACTCCAATTAATGCAATTGATTTTAATCAAGGTGCAGAGTTAGGAATCCTGATTAAAATTGGAAGCACCGTGAAATTGCCACAGTTTATTTTATTAATCAGTTGAAATTGTTTTAATTAATTTTGATATCATATGCAGCCGGTTTTGTACCTCCATCTGTTTCCACTTTCGACAATAACAACTGCGAAATCCCACACTGAATGGCATCAAGTTATTTGCTAATTTATCCGGAAAAAATTGAGAAATCACCATGTGCCTGATTTTAACCAAGCATATATGGGTTTGTTTATATTATTTTTTTCAACATAATTTAATATGTGATAGGAGTTTTATCTCAACTTGTTTGAAAGTGATTTTTTGAAATAAATAAACAGCCACTAATATTTGTGTGAATATGATTTTTTAAAAAAAAATAAGTCAACTCTTATGTTTGGAAGAAACAATGTGTTTATTTAGAATTCCGTTTGAAAAAATTAAAAATCCGTTCAACAGTATTTTTTATAAAACGAGATATTATCCTATACATATTTACCTCAACTTATGTAAAAGTATTTCTCCACCGCTTTTTCAACCTACTTTTTTTGATTGAAGGGATCGAAAATGATGCTTAAAAAATATTGAATACAGTACCATAAAACAGTGATCAATAATATTGCAGAGAACGACGTGTCAGTTAAATAGCTAAGCGGGCCAAAACTATCAAGCCGTAACAGTTGTGTGGTGTGGGCCCACGCTAACTGTGCTGTTGTCGGGGAACTGAACGAAAAAGGAAATGGGACGGGTGGGGTCCACCACATGGCGTTATGGCGCAGGGCGCAGGCTGTCTCCCTTTGTTTTTCCGACTTTGCGGCTATTTGCCCACCGCATGCCCTTCTCAGTGCCCTGAATATCAATCTGTTTGAACCGGCTTGGCTTATCAATTATCATCATCCCTTCGTCTTTCTATTCTTATATTCAATTACACTCCTCGATCGAATGCATAAGAGAAGTTAGTTTTACCTAACTTACTTCTGTTTGGATTAGCAGGGGAGGATCGTAATTTGCATAAACGACATTGATTCAAATTGTCGTTGGTTTATCGGGATTTCTACTTAGGCAAAGGGGAATGAACAAAAGTAAGTAAGGCAAGGTGGAAAAGAAAGATATGTTAAAAAAACAATTTCAAACTACTTTGTTTTTTTAAAAAAAAAATTCCTGCTATGAAGATACTTGATTAAATATCAGCGTCACTTTCCTACTCCATAGCTACTGCTTTCATAGACTCACCCCATCAAGCTGTGTTCCAATACCCTACGCCAGCACGAGCAATCCCTAAAACCTCCCAACAGACTATGGTGACGTGGGTCATTAGGGCTACAGTAGTAGTCCAATAAGAATTTATAAATCTACTTATAGATATTATGTTTATTAATAAAATTATCCTACCACTCATAGGAGGATTTGAATCCATGCCATTGTATATAAAATTAAAAGAAGTTATCGGTTGCATCCATTTCTATTTCCAATATCTGATAATCGTAAATAAGAAGACGTGTTATGAGTACGAATGACAGTGAGTATTTCAATGGAGGAGAGTGTGATTTGCGAACAAATTAAATCTTCCGTCCGTACGTGCTCCAGTAATATGAAGCTGTGTCAATTAATGGGTTGAAGCAAAAATGAAATTGAACTCTGCAAACAGAGGGGCCAGGAACCCTATGGAGCTGGTGGCTGGATTGAATGGTTTCACATCACTGTGTTACGTATTAATATTGAAGGTTAAATGAAAGGGAGAAAGATAATTAAATCTCCAAATAAGATTGAATCAATAATTCGCATTTGGGTTTTTTAATTTTTCTTTTTGATAACATTCTAGCTCGGCAATGACTCAGTGTCCTAACTTAAACTGAGAGTTTTTAAAGTGCTTTATCTAGTTGCTAATATGCCTCTCTAAGAGTTGAGATATTTTCAAGAATGAAATCCCCTCTCTTAACTGAGAGTGTCCAATCCTTTGACCATTAAACCAAGGATAATGGATATATTTTTATTTTAAAAAATGAACTGGAAATAGTGAATTAGATGGCTGTAAATAGAAATCTCACCTATAAATAAGCCATCCATCATGTTGGTTTAATGGTTGATAGCGATTTTGTATCATCAATCGCAAGACAAGTGTACGAAACTGACGCTCTTCTATCTTGAGAAATCTTACTTGTAGTCTGA
Source organism: Vachellia pachyceras (assembly GCA_025593235.1). Classification (NCBI taxonomy): domain Eukaryota; kingdom Viridiplantae; phylum Streptophyta; class Magnoliopsida; order Fabales; family Fabaceae; genus Vachellia; species Vachellia pachyceras. The sequence goes on from JANTPZ010085586.1 coordinate 6,461, forward strand.
AAGTTACACTTGAAACTTAAATATCTTATTTATAATTGAACCTCCTGATGATGAATTTGCAGCTACTCGAATGGATATTTGTAAAATCTTTTTGAAAAAATTTGGCAAGGACCTGACTGTCACTGTCCCGCAATTATCTTGGAAAACCAAACTGTTATTGTCCCTGACTGAAATTCATGCATGGCGCGTAATTCAATAACGATGCGAAAGTTCTCGATAATAGGACAAAAAGACTACGCAGTCTTTTCATTTCATCAATCACTGCCCCCCACCAACACGTACATAATCCAAGTACCAATCGTCAAGCCGCTATTTTATCCAATGTACATGTGGTGGCTCGTCTTGTCATCCTTCAAACCCCTCGCGTACATAATTATCCTTGAATCCCACTAACAACAGACACAAGTACGTACATATAGTATCTTGAAAATGATTCTTTTCAATATGAGTATATGTGCGCTTAATAAAAAGAAAGTATTAAGTGCTGTTAACTATGATCATTTATGTATATTGAGTGTTATTAACTATGATCATTTATTTATATCAGGCGCTTAGTCCAAACGTTGGTCCGTTAATTTGTCTCTTTTAATCAAAAACTAATGTTTATAACCCATAGCCAAGCTGTTAGTTGTTAGAAGAGTTGGGATTTTTTTTTTCAATATGTAGATGTAGGATTCGAGTGTTACACACCCAAGGGTTGATAACTCTGTTGATATTTTCTGATATTTATTCAACGAATGAGAGAACTTAAACTTGACTTAATTCATAACCCATATATGGATATTTTCATCAAGTTGAAAAGATTCTTTTCATTCAATCTCATTGTTTATAACTAGCATAATTTAGAGCTTGTTTGGCTTTCATTTATAGAATCTAGGTTTTATCCCAAAATCTAGAATTTGTTTAAGCACTTACATTTTTTTAGAAAAAGCTAATTTGGATACAAAATCTTTACTTGAAACTTAGGTTTAGAAAAAGTTATTTTCTTGTCAAATCACACCCTCTCTCCTAATAAATTTTCTCTTTCCTTCTATTTTCTCTTTCCTACTTACTTTTTGCCTCGAACTCTGTAAAAGCCAATAACTCCCCAAACACAAGCTTTGAAAACCTAGGTTTTGAAACCTAGGCTTTATCTCGAAATCCGTAAAAACTATTTTTTAAAATCTAAGTTTTACCTTGAAATCCATAAAAGTTATTGTGAAGGGGACTTCCAAACAAGCGGAGAGTGTGGATTAAATATTGTGCACACGTTTTATCTGTGAACGCACATGGATCATAATTGTAAGAAAGTTCAGCCGAGGTACACTGTTTCTTTGCCCTCTTTCTCTCTCTCTCACTCTCCTTTTTCATAATCATAACTATCACTGCTTACTTTAAAAGGACACACACATAATAGGCAGATTCACAAACTAATCCCAAGTTAAACTTCTCTACGGGGGGGAGAGAGATGGTGAGAACCCCGTTCTGCAACGAAAATGGCGTCAGGAAAGGAACATGGACACCAGAAGAAGACATGAAGTTGGTTGCGTATGTTACTAGGTACGGCTGTTGGAATTGGCGACTGCTCCCCAAGTTTGCTGGTAATTAAACACCTCCACGTCCCTAATTATCTTTTAATTTGACCTTCATTTGCTGTTTTTGGGATCGGTTAGCTGAATTTCGATATTAGTTCATCCATGTAAGTCTTGTTGCTTTAACCATCTTAATAATGAATAATGGTTTTCAGGATTGGCAAGGTGTGGAAAGAGTTGCAGGCTTCGGTGGATGAACTATCTGAGACCGGACATCAAAAGAGGGAATTACACTCCACAAGAAGACAAAACTATCATCACACTTCACCATAAACTGGGCAATAGGTACTCCCTTTAGTTCTTATCTTAAGAGTTTTTGCTTAATTGTCATTTATGATTACTGTGCCCACAATTTGTGATGATAGTTTCTCTAAAGTATCTTTTGTTTAATCAGACTATTGATTTTTAGAAATTTATTTGACTCAAGCAAGCTTTGAGTACTTCACCACGCTACACACTTTCCTAGTCCAAAGTAAAAGCAACCCGACGGGCATTCACTAGAGCCGCGAGAATAGTTCATGATTGATCCTAGCGACTCGTTTAATGAAAGTGTCTCATGATTCAAGAGTTGGGTTTTCATTCCACACGGTAGTCCTAACCAAGTATTACTGATCCTATTCCTATAAATATAATAACTCTACCTCTAGCCATATATAGCAATTAATTCGAACCGAAACAAAAGTTGTTGCACAAGAATTTACAGAAAATATAGGCTTAAAAACTAAGTTTATATGTAATCGGATCTCATACCTATGCATTGCATAAAGTTCAAGAATGCAAGCACATCAGTCTTAGGCTCTTAGCTCCATAGACAGTTCAATTTTCACTACTCTCCCTCCCTCCCTCTCACAGTTTGAATATTTCAAAATTTCAAATTTTGTTAAATGTTCGCCGGCTTGTTGAAATTATAACGATTACACATATCTCGACTAGATCTGTGACAAATTTTTAGAGTCACACTTTGAAATATTGCTACTCATTATTGTTAAGAAGGTTATAAGGTCATTTCAATAGGACGTAACTATTTCTAGAGATGTATGACCATTTTTAAGATTTTCAAAGCAGAAAATTACAAGGCTGAGATTCTTTTTGATGTCAAAATGGGCTAAAACATTTGGGAGCTTGTCAAATACATTTTGCCAGATGGACATATGCTTCTTTCTACCAATAAGCAAGTAAACCTACCGGGTAACCATATTTATACAGGCCATCATGAGATATGTAAACCAATATGCCCAGGCAAGTCTTAGCTGTGATTAAGTACAGTTTGATATAAGAGATGATTAAGGACCATACTTTATGAATTAAAATTTCAAACAATAGGTATACAAAACCTTAATATCGAATATAATTTTAAATATCTTAACATTAATCATTGAATCCAGTGCTAAGTAAAATCTTAACTTCCTGTACATATTGCTGTGTTTATGATGTTTTTGAATTGTGTAGATGGTCAAAGATTGCTGCTTGTTTACCGGGAAGAACAGATAACGAAATAAAAAACCACTGGCACACCAATCTAAAGAAGAGGGTTAAGGAAAACTCATCGGTTGCGCATGGAAAAGATAAAGCCTTCAAGTCAAAGGATCAAATTGAGCCTTTTGAATCTAGGCAAGAGATCACCGACTCATTAGTCACTATGATCAGCACAACCACCGCTCCTTCTTCACAATGTGATTCATCAGTAGCAGGTGAGTCCCAAATCTCAAGTACCTTCCAAGTGCCTTCCCCAGATTCTGGTGCTTTCAAAAGTAATGAAAATCTGGTTGGAGAAGATTGCTATAGCTTATTGGCTGAACCATATGCGTTCATTGAAACTATGAGTGAAAACCTCTGGACAGAGCCGAACATGGCTGACGTCTCCTCCGTCCCTAATGAAGCATTGTTACCCCTGTCCCTTGAATATGACTACGATGCACATCTTTGGGCACACAACGGTTTGTACGACGAATTCATTGGCTTATTTTAACAAGTCATTTCATGAAGCGATGTGTATTTCCTCCTTTTCCAGATAAAGTGATTTGTATATGTTGAATTTCGTAATGTAAATTGTAATGCGTAAATTTAATCAGCTAGGTACGCAGGAGTGCTATATATGTATTACTGATTCACTTTGTAGTTTAATTAATTTATTAAAGTGGATATTATATTAAGGATTGCAGGGAGAATATAGTTAACTAAAGGCTCCACATACATATTTTCTATTGTCTGCATGGTCGACGATGAATTGCATATGCAATAAATTTAAGCTAATGAACTCGCCGCTCTTTCCGGAAGAAGAAACAAAGTGTCCTCTCATCACTGCCGCTGTTTGGTTCCTAACGAAAGTTGCAGAATAATTAATTAACTATCTATTCACTCATATATATATTGTGTCTGGGAAGTTTACAGTTTACGAGGTAAACATGTGAAGGGATTATATCGATTTACGGTAAAACGCTGTAGAACGTTCATTTGAGAAGCCAAATGCTCTCCCTGACAAAGTTCTCATAACAAATATTTAAGGGATCTTTGCATGCGGTAACTGATTATTCGTTTTGTGAAATTATTGAAGTCACTGTCTCGAAAAAATCAATAAATCGAACTAATTAGCGACATCTATATATTATGACATTATAAGTAGGACGGTGAGTGATGCAGATCCTGGATGCGGATGCCTTGTATGGCCTTGAAACAGAGAAAATGGAACAGGCGGGGCTTCATTTCCTGTTTCTATGTCACAATAAGTCGAAAAAATATTCAATAGATTGAACTAATATGGATTCGTTTATTTTCCAATAATGCGGCTATTGCTTACTCTGTCTTTTGACTATGAGCCCCTTTGATGATTTCCATATTACAGTGTGACGAGATGGATATACAATGAACATTACTAATGTTGAACTTCAAACTCTAGGGCAGATGATTCTTGGTATTCATGTTTAAATTCAAAATATTCTTTTTTTAACTTATGGCTGAGACTGGGATTCTCTCAACCATATAAATAGCTGACAATGCTAGATTCAGCATTCCAGCGAAACGATCCTTTGACAATGCTGAGGAAATAGCTGACGATATAGCCAAGGAAATCTCATTTCAGAGCTTTGACGATGACTGTAGATTGCTCGGCAATATGCTTAACGATGTCTTGCGACGAGAAGTTGGAAGTACGTTTATGGAGAAACTGGAAAAAATCCGAGTTCTTGCTCAAGTTTTCCCTCTGCTCTCTTTTCTACTTGCTTGGCCTTACATATAGTCAATTTGCTGTATGATTTTGGCATTTGTTTGGTAATTTCGTCTCTTTGTTCTGATGGGCTTTCCTCGACACTGTTTCGTGGCGCCTCCTTTAGTAAAAACTTACAGAAGGAAGTGAGGGAAGCAGGGGCACGTCGTTTTTTTAAAAAAAAAATACTTACCGCGCCCTGTATATCAATATAGGGTGCCGTATGGTGCACCTACGGCGTCTTACATAATATAGGGCGCCGTATGCCCTAACTTTCTACTCCCCCTCACATATACGTCCCCCTAGAAAGGGCGCGAATTGGGTTAAAAATAGGACGTAAAAAGTACATTTTGTTGCAGTGATTGTCACCTGCAATTTCTTCACCCGAAACATTTTTTTTTCTTCACTGCCCAGCTCTTATTTTTATTAGTTTTTTCAATCTCTCGAGAATATTTACGAATGATGCTGTGTTTGAACAAAGAAACCGTAAGTTATAACATCCATTGTAATTAGGAATGTTATCAGAGTCTGTTTACAGTGGCTTCCAGAAAAAGCAAGCATGCTTTTTTGCTTTGAAGTATTGATGACTGTTGACCTGTGTGCTGAGACCAAGTGTAGGAAAAAAGAATGGAGGAAATACATCTTGATTACCTGTAGCTTTTACCTTTCCTGTCCTACTTCAACAGGATTTCCTTACTCATTCTTTTAGTTTATCATAAGTGTTGATGTCATTTTTTTAGCCCCTGATATATATTCATATGCTTTTGTTAATCCTTCAATGGTGTGATCATGTGGTTAAAGGCTTGTTAGAATGCCTCTTGCTGGTCCCAAAAAAGGTCACATGTAGATATTTAAAGTGACGATGCTAATGCAATGAATGGAACGATAAAGCATGATGGCTTCCTTTAGAATCCACTTACTGTATTTACAACCCAGAGTGTGAATGCATAATCAATAGCCAATCCTCATTTAAGTGAGTTCCTTAAGTTCTATATTTTAAATGATGACGTTGCTTATGCCATGAATGGAACAAAAAAGATTGCTACTGGAAAAAAATGTGGTTAGAGTATTTTTTGGATGTCATCATTCACTTGTGCGTGTGAATTGCTACTTTTCTGCTGATTGTCTTTTTCCTTCTGTTTTGAGCATATGTATAATGGTCATCATTTTGTGATTTTGGCAGATACCGCCTGGCTTGTTAAATAGTTTCCAAATGGTCTTTTGCTCCACTTTGCCCGCTGGTTTTGCCTGATGTAAGACATGTTGCCAAGCCTTGTGGTGATGGGATTAAAAACAAGACAGCCTGTTGTGATGCCATGGGAGTATATGTGTCTCACTTGCAAAGGCAGAGCTTCATCACAAACTTGCAAGCTTTGGATTGTGCAGAGACTTTGGCAATGAAACTATAGAAATTGCTCTAGCTCACAGAAATCTACCATTGCCTTCCAGTTTCCTTTCGAGATGAACTTGTAGGAAAGCGTTGCAGCTATGACACAACAGATTGCTCTAGCTCATTGGAAATGTCAGAGTTATATATATATATATATATGAGGGTCTCCAAATGTAAACTCACTATATATTGGGGATTTTTTCAAACACTATATATTGTAAACTGATTGGATTATTATAAACTATCATATATTTATGCTGGGATTATATTGATTCCATTATTGTAGACTATCAAATATTCACATCTTTACGAAACAAATTCACTATCTTCTACCATCAGATTTTGGGAGAAACTAACCTGGAAAATGTTACAAATTCAAAGATATTTTTTTAATTTTTTTTAGATTTTCCTGCAAATTTATTACCTGTGGATTTTCTTGTCGATTTTACCTGCGGGTTTTTCCGCAGGTAAATCCGCAAAAAAATAAATTTCCACGAACCTTATACCTGCGGATTAAAATCCGCAGGAAACGTTTTTCCTGCAGATTTTTAGCCAAAATCCGCAGAAAAATCCCCAAGAATAAAACATTTTTTTGTAGTGCCTTTGGCATGTTGACAAAAGTTTTATTGAAACTCAAAATAGAAATGGATATGAGAATGAGTGCTAAAATTATGGTTGGTACATGATGAAAATTTGGTGTAACTATTTGTGAGTTTTGTCTATGAATAATAATTCATGCAGACAAAACCCCATCTATTTATTTCCAGGGCGTTTTTTCACGGAATTTTTCTGTGAAAAAAATCTCTCAGAGAAAAAAAATCCTGCGAGAAACAGCTAATTTCTTTGATAAAATTTTCCCTGCATTTTTGTTCAGAAATTAAAGAAAATATCATTTCAGGAATTTTGTCAGAAAGACTTTTACTCACATTTTTTTTTTTGGGTTATGGTTTTTCCGGCCACACGTACGTGTGAGAAAACTGTTTTAGTTCAGCAATAAGCGATTGTGTGCAATGGATTTCCTCATTAGTAATTATCATCTCTATTTGTGAATGATAAATCAGAATGAATCAATAAGCGGCCGCCACGATCAATATGAGTTGACCCCATATTGGTTTCATTGACCCTAATTTTGTGTTATTTAACTAATTAACAAATCCGGTAACTGTTACAGATACCGTACCATCAAACCCCATTATATAGCCCACCGGAAGTATTAATAATCATCACGTGCAAATCATTTAAGCTTTAACAGTTTCATATCCACTCGTTTCGCTGAACCATCCTCCATTATTCCAGCTCGATGAACGTTCATACGACTGTAAGGATAAGCTTGTCTGTGTCCATCATAGGCGGACCTACTTGGTCTCCATCGGGTGCAGCCGCACCCTCTGACTTTCAGAAAATTAGATATATATTAGTATTATGTGATTTATTTTGCACCTATTCATTTGCTAATTTTGAACCCATTGAATTTTTGCTCAATTTTTTCTTAAAAGATATTAAGAATAAATCTCACTTATCTACTCAAAAAATAGTTTACACCCCCTGAGTCGAGGTACTAGGTGCCACTGGTGTCCATCCATGAAGCTACCTCGGCTGCCTTTTTAACATTTTTCCATCAAATGATCACTCACATTTAATAGCTAGTAAATTAAACCAGCTAGTATTTAATGCCAAGCAAATCAATTTCTCCATCTTGAGAAGCAAGCCAACAAAAAAATACTACCACCATCTTTAGTATCACTTTAGATCAGCTAGTTGAATTTTTTTTGAGTTGATTAAACATGCTAATTTATTAATACATTTATTATTTTTTTTTAAAATGACTTAGGGCTTGTTTGGAAATCAGGTTTGAAACCTAGGTTTCACAGAATCCGAGGTAAAAACTAGGTTTTGAAAAGTGATTTATGTTTGGGAAGATATAGCTTTTATGGATTCCGAGACAAAAAAGTGGGTAGGAAAAAGGAAAGTAAGAAAGAGAAAGAGAAAAGAGAAAAAAGTAGGAAAGATAAATCCTAGATTTCAAACCTAGGTTTGTAACCTATGTTTTGTAAAATCTGCTCCTAAACGAGCCCTTATAAATTGATATATAATCTAATATAATGTTTGTGGTGTATCATGTGTTTGGAGTCAGAGATGATATTCAATTTGTGAAAAATAGCTAAAGTAAATATATATATATATATATGTGTGTGTACATATAACGAACGGAGTATAGAGATTCACCGAAAAGAATCAATGAGATGAATGAGGTTAATTACTATGCACGAGTAAAAAATTTTAATCGGGAAAGTGTTGAATGATAAGAAATATAACATTAAAATTTATGGAAACTGAGGACGTCATCAGCTGACGTCGACGGTGCTCACGTTACTTCGTCGCATTGAGGAGGTGTCATCCAAGTTCATCACAGCTTAGCTACACAATTGTGGTGGATGGCATATATAATTAATAATTAATTAATTGAAAATGATCCTTCCACGTTGCCCGTGACGAATGATGCCAAGTAGAAATTAATAGTCACTCTAACCCTCCAAAAAAATAATTTATTTTATTCTAATTCACTACATTGACTATTTTATGATTATTTCTCAAGCAGACAAACACTTGCTTATTTCTGAAGCAAAGCATCTGACACTACTACAGAAAAGACTTTTTGCTACTGAAATTCGCGCCCTTTTTTAGAAAAATGAAGTAAAAAATGGATGCGGTGGCAATTTTGTAATTAAATGAACCTTTTGGCGCCCTATTTAGGGAGAATGGTGTAGAAGGGACCCTTTGGCGCCCTACCAAAAGAGTAGGGCGCCAAAGGGTGAGACATTTGGCGCCCTACTATCTTAGTAGGGCGCCAAATGTTAATGCCTTTGGCGCCCTTCTCTTTAAGTAGGGCGCCAAAGGGGCGCCCTATTTCATTTTCCCCCGTCACTCTTCACTCCATCACTTTTATTTTCTCTGCTCTCCCACTCCCCC
>JANTPZ010085590.1:0-12606 GCA_025593235.1 Vachellia pachyceras
AACTTTGTGTCCACTGTTGAGGATAAAAACAATAAAGACATTATGTTATGGCATAGGAGAATGGGTCACCCAAACATTCAGTATTTGAGTAGATTGTTCCCTGAGCTTGAATTCAATAAAATGTCTCCTTTTCATTGTCATGAATGTGAGTTTGCTAAACACCACCGTACGACATTTAAACGTGTTGAATACAAATCCACTCGTCCCTTCTCTATAATTCATAGTGACCTATGGGGTCCATCTCGCATTCCAAACCGAACACACAAAAAATGGTTCATCATATTTATTGATGACCATACTAGAGTATGCTAGGTTTACCTACTTCATGATAAGACTGAAGTTCTATCCATCTTCATTGAATTCCATACTATGATCCAAAACCAGTTCAATACCACCATACAAGTACTTCATACCGACAATGGGACAGAGTATTTTAATCAAGTTCTGGGCAGTTTTCTTAAAAAACATGGGATAATTCACAAGAGTACCTGTTCAAATAGCCCACAACAAAATGGTATTGCAAAAAGAAAAAATAAACACCTCCTTGAAGTTACACGTGCTCTAATGCTCACGTATAACATCCCAAAATATTTCTGAGGGGATTCCATTTTAACAGCGACATACCTCATCAACAGAATGTCTAGCCGTGTCCTATCCTTCTCTACACCACTCAATAAACTGTGTGAAATTCATCCCATTGTTCATCTGGACATAAATCTGCCTCTCAAAATCTTTGGGTGTACATCCTTTGTTCACTCTCATCACTCACCAAAGCTTGAACCTAAAGCTGTCAAGTGTGTGTTTCTTGGTTATTCCTCTAACCAAAAAGGGTATAAATGCTACTATCCTGTTTCAAAACGCTTATATGTCAGTAGGGATGTTACCTTTGATGAACATGAGCCTTTCTACCCTCAGACTTCAATTCAGGGGGAGTGGTGGAGTGAATTTCAGCCTATGGAAAGGAAGGAAAATGAACTAACACCTGTAGTTCCAAGTGATCAGAACCAGATTTCTAACATTTCCCAACCTCCTATGCCTGAACTAGCTGTAACAGACTCTTTAGTGGACAGAAATACCAACTCACTGGAGAAAGAACCACTTATCTACACTCGAAAGAGGAGACGGGATAATAAACTTGTCATACCTGAACCACATCCAGAATCTGAACTGATGGAGGTTTCTGAAGCAAGTCAAGTGGAAGGTCAGGAAGAAATTAGTGCATTAGATGATCCAGATGAATCTGACGCAGAACAAACAGCTGACCTAGACATGCCTATTGCACTCAGGAAGTAGCCAAGATCATGTACCCAACACCCCATTCAAAGGTATGTTTGTTATAAAGCTCTTTCCCCAAAATACCGGACTTTTATCACTAATATTGATAAAGTCAAGATTCCAAACGATGTATATGAAGCCTTAAATATACCTGAATGGAGGAGTGCTGTGTTGGAGGAAATGAAGGCCTTAGAGAAAAATGGAACATGGGAAGTTGTTGAGTTACCAAAGGGAAAGAGGACAGTGGGATGTAAATGGGTTTTTACCCCGAAATACAACAGTGATGGTGGTCTAGAAAGATATAAAGCTCGGTTGGTAGCTAGGGGATTCACCCAGACATATGGATTAGACTATAACGAAACATTTGCTCCTGTAGCAAAGTTAAATACTGTTAGAGTTTTACTTTCTGTTGCTACAAATTTAGATTGGGACTTGCACCAGTTAGATATCAAGAACGCCTTCCTAAATGGTGAAGATGAAGTATACATGACCCTACTTCCAGGTTTTGACAAGGAGAGGAACAATAAAGTGTGCAAGCTACAGAAGTCGCTATACGGCTTAAAACAGTCCCCATGAGCCTGGTTTGATAAATTCTTAAGGGTTCTAAAAACAGAAGGTTACAAGCAAGGGTTATCAGATCACACTATGTTTATAAGGGCAAAGGAAGGAAAGAGATGCATTCTCATAGTTTATGTTGATGATATAATCCTTACAGGGGATGATAGTGAGGAAATAGAGAAAATTAAACTTGCCCTTGGAAGAGAGTTTGAAGTCAAAGATCTAGGGATGCTGAAATATTTTCTCGAGATGAAGGTTGCAAGATCAAGGAAAGGGATATATGTGTCTCAAAGAAAATACACTCTGGAATTACTGACAGAAACAGGTTTACTAGGATGCAGACCTACAGAAACTCCTTTTGTTGTCCAGAAAAACAAAAGGAAGGCTGAGAAAAACAATAAGGATGAGAAAAAATCTGAGGAAGAAGAAAGTGAAGAAGAAGAAGAAGAAGGGGAAGCAGTAGATAAAGAGAGATATCAGAAACTTGTGGGGAAACTAATTTACCTTTCTCACACAAAACCTGATATATCATTTGCAGTTAGACTGGCAGTGGTTTGCGTGGAAGTGGAACAATGAAAGAAAATGAAGGTTTTTTTATGAAAGGAAAGGGGGATCAAGACAAAACCTTCATTAAAAAAAGAAATAACCCACTGTCCTAGACTGTCACTCACTCTGTGCCTCTGTCCTAGACTCCTAGTCCCAAAACATGGTACGCAGGCGGCAGGCAGAAGCTGTTCTTCTATTAATATGGGTATAAGTAACACCGGGTGGGGACGGGGCACCCCGTGGGTGAACCCGTACCCCGCCCCGTCAACAGTGATACCCGCACATGGTGGACCCGCCCGTCACGGGTTCAATATGGGCGAGTTTAAACGGGTTAAATAGTACCTGGTTACGGGCGGGACGGGCGGGTTGGGTTTTTTTACTCACCCCTACTTTTGAGGGTCTTAAATCCCAAAAGATCATGGCATAATATTCATGTAAACATACAACCATCAAGATGCCATAAAACTTGTAAAAACGCACTAAAACCCCCTATAGGTTTTTAAGAGTCCTAGAAGTTCAAGGCTAGGTTTTTATGGTTCCTTAAACTTCTAAAATCCATCTCTTAGCTTTACGCTATACAAAACATCATTTTAAAGCCAATGGAACCATTAAAACACCCAAAATCACAGCCCTTATATTTTTTCTGCGCTTGGCCGAAAAACAGCAACAAAAAGGGGAAAATGGGTTTTTCAAACTTTGTTCATGTAACCATGTGTTTTCTTGCTTCCAAAACCGCTTTTCCTAACATTGATCAACTCAAATACACCTCTCCTTAGGCCAAACGAAATTTGGGCAGCACCTCCCCCTAATATTGAGCTTTCCATAATTTTTACAACAACCAAAACAACCAACAACAACCATCAAGCTACTCGTTACTACTCAAGAAAGAACTTACAACCATTTACTACCCAAAAGCCTTCTCTTTTTCATTTTCCATCCTTGAAACCCTAACTTTTCATCTTCAAAAAGAGGGCTTTGATCAAGGAAAACAACCACTAGAAAGGTAGTAGAGGTTGCAAGGAGTAGAGAAATGAAAAGAGTTGGTTGCTTGGAGCTTTACCTTGCTTGTTGAGAGCTTGCTCTTCTTCCTCTTGAGCAAAATGGCGTTTTTTCTTGGCTTGGAGGGAGAGAAAAGTTTAGACCATGAGAGAGGGAGAGGGACGGTTTTTTGAAGGGAAAATGAAGAATTTGCTAATTAAAAAGTCTCTTGTAAAATTGTGTTGATAGAAATGATTCTTGGTGACCAAGTTTTGGAATACTAGTGGAGATTATGCCACATGTCCTCATTGGATTGCTTGGTAAAAAGTGCTTTTCAGACTTCCCTTGCTGGTCTGGTTGGGCTGACTGGTTCCCTGGCTATCCGGTTACTTGATCCGGTGGCACGCATTTCCGTAAAGTAACCTTTACTCGGGTAACTATCTTTTTACTTTTTCAGAGACTTTCTCTCTCATGTGGCACCATTCTCTAGGCCTCTTTGCCTAGGTGGCGTCATGTCCTAGTCCCAAAGCATCACCAGGTTTCCCTTGTAACTTGTCAGGATTCCTCGATTTGCTTGCAACACCGTAAAACGGCCATCCGACAGCCAATTTGACTTAAAGGCATGGAAAAATTCTCTATTTTTCCCTGATAGTCCAGCCCTTTTCCGTTCCTCAAAATTCTTCCCGGATTTTCTGTAATTAATTTTTTAAGAAAATACTTTTTCGGGGCTTTCAAGCACTGTTGTTCTCCGTACTTTGAAACTGCCTGTACTAGATACCGGGTAATAATTTTATTAAATATTTTAGAACCCAACTAAACTTTTCTCAGTTTGGGTCTCCATCGTTTGAGGACTCTTGCTAAATCAAATAATTATTTCTTCATTTTTAATCCTCTAAAAATCCTTAATTACATAAATACCATTGCATTCCTTACTTTCCACATATTTACAAAAATGCCACTCCCTTTCTTACTTCTCTCTTAATTACCAAAGTGCCATCATTTTTTCTACTTTTTCTTAATTCCAACCTTACCTTTGGTTGACTTTGACATTTTTGGTCAACTTGACATTTTTTTGTCAACTCTGACTTTTTGGTCAACTTTGACTTTTTGTTGATTTTTGACCAAATTACTAAAATATCCTTATTATTTGATGACATTTTACCATTTTACCCTTGTCATTCGTGCCAAATGACCATTTTGCCCTTGGGTCATTCTTACTTAAAATCCTTAAGACTAGGGACTTAGTCAATCATAATCTTTTCTTGTCTAAAGGCATTTTCCTTTCTATATTTCCATATCCATGGGCATTAAATCATCACATAATTTACCAGCTTATCCTTTATTTCCACTCACAGGAATATACGGATATTGCACCTCCCTTAGGATTTAGGGAATAATATTTTTTTTTGGGAATGAAAGACAATTTTATTACTAACTAAATAAAACATACCTAAAATATATTGCTTGTAGATCCCCTCTAAGGACGTATGGAATCAATTGTTCTATATGAACAGAATACTTTAGCACATTTTGTTTGCTTTTATTCTGATTTTGCATGGTTATTCCGTCCCGGAAAGGAGGTAAATTTCTTAGTAATAAAAGAGCAGAGTAGCAGAGTCAAACCAGGAAGGCAATAAAGAAATCAAAACAACCATGGCCACTTCTTCGTAACCCCAGAATATTAAAAAAAAACAATTAGGTGGTAGGAGAATCACCTGTTGGGTACCAGATGCAGCACTTGTTTAATATCCTGCAAACAACTTATTACCATTTCAAATTAGAACTGTAAATAAGTCAGACTTCTAACTTTAGTCCCAACTCACAAATAGCACAATTAAGAATAAAATAAAATCATAAATATATTTATTACATAATATAAATCATGCTAAGAAAATTATATTTCAGTTCACTTAAGCTTAAGCATGATATACATATGACTTCAGTAAGATTAACATCCCAAACTGATTCATTCGATCGAGCTGAGCCTAATGAGCTGATGTACTAAACATGTTGAACCCAAAACAGTCAGTACTGAGCCCGACCAGTCTGAAGCTTTCATAGAAGTGGGAGAAATCTGGCCAAAAGATAATCCAAATATCTGTATGAGGAGCAAATGGCTGGAGCTTGACATCTGACATGAGAGCTTAAACTATCCAGAAGCACATGATGGTGTCAGAGCACCAGTAACAAAACAAGACTCCCAAAGGATGTTATCTAAAATTATCTTTAAAATGTCTAGGTGGCTATGGCGGTAGAGACAACCATTGTCGCACTGGTTGCAGCTCTTGAAGAAGCAATCTCTTCTAAGCGTTTCCATGAGGCTTCATGTTGTCTTGTCACTACCTTTTCATTCTCTTGGAAGTTATGCAAGCAATCCTCAAATAACTCAGGATCAACTTCGGAGAAGAGTTTGTGCACGTTGAGAGTCAAGCTCTTGACAACCTGATTCCAGTGAGCATGGCTGCTTCTCTCCAAAGCAGGGAAGATGATGGGTAGTATAACTTTACGGTTTTGTCTGATTAAATTCTCAATATGCTCATTGTTCCACAAGTACAATGCCCTTTCTGCCACCTGCAAAAGAAAGCGCCTATTCATTTAAAAGGAGAGTGGAAAGACAGTAGCCTCTCAACAGTCATTTTTCATCAGATGGAAACACCCATCTCATCCCAAACTTACAAAACCACTGTCATGCTAGATTACAATGGCAATTAGTTTTTAAGCAATTATCAAATTGCCAGAGCTTGTGTGTCAAAGATCAATTCATCCCATAAAAAGGCTAAGTCCTAAGTGCTTAGAACAAGGCAGGCTCAATCAAACCATAAAGTTGAAAATGAGATATTTAATAGCTTGTTTCCATTTACACCATCCAGCTTGAATTCTATGATTAACATCACCATCAATTTCACCATCATTTGGAATAATTGATCACAAATATCTAAAAATTATCTTCAAGAATTCCTTAATATTTTCAAAAACTTATCTTACAATTGGAATACTTTTCAAGAATTCCTTAATATTTTCAAAAACTTATCTTACAATTGGAATACTTTTTTCCACCATGGCAGCTTCTTTTTCTTTTTTTCTTATGTTTCTTTTTCTCTTTGATTGCATTTGTATGCCCAACACTAGCAACAGGTGGAATGTGAACTGGTTATCTCCTTCCACTCACCTTCATATTAGATGTTTGGAATTAAAAAAGATGAAGTATGATTAATATATAATACAAGTTCAAGTGAAAAATATTCCACGCAAATCTAAAATGGCCGAGTATTCAGGATTCTCAGTAATTAAGCATATCAGAAAAGACCATCACAAAATAGTAACTGGTCCAGATTATCTTCAAAGCAAGAACTGACAGACCAATTTTTATCGCTCAAGGTATTCAAACATAAATGTCCACCCTTCACATGCTTACTCCAGTCTCAACATCCCTAAGCATTTCTCTGCAATTTAACTACATCAAGTTCTTTGAAACAAAGTTTTGGACATGACAATGGCAACAGTTACAAATGTAAGCCAATACTAACATTGGTTCATAGAATAACCAGAATACAGCACAAATAGAATTAGTTCTTGACTGGGTATAAAATATAAAGATACCGTCCCCTTCTAGAAAGTGAGCGACCATCATTTGATCACAAAAGAAGTGTGATACAAGAAGGAAACTAGTAAAAGCAGAGTGAGCATCATTGTATTGGCCCAAATCTTCACCAATTGATGTTTATTATTAAACAACATTCAATGAAAAAACAAGTGCAAGGCAAGTAGGAAAGAGAGAAGTATTTAGAGTCTATGCCAGAAGTGATCATTACCTGGAAGTGCGAGCTGCTCAGGCACCATGAGATTTTGCGGAACAAGGGCACCATACATCTTTGGAATTCAGCTGGCTGAGTGATTTCCAGGATTTCCTCTAGCTCAGTTAGGAACATGACTTCCTTTGAACTGTTAGTGATAGGCCAGTATTTCAATAATCCGCTTATTACAGTGTCTGCAAGTTTGCAGTCTTTTTCCACAAACTGTGTCACGCAGTAAGACAACTGTTGATGATACATAGCTAAGCATTTAGGTTTATGAAGAGGCATTAGAGCACGGACAAGAAACAATTTGTGCTCTTCCTTCAGTGGCGAAGCAAACCCATTAATTATACTGCCCAGTACCTCTAGAAGCTCAGCAATACCATTAAATTTCTCTGTTTCAAAGATAAAACGAAAGAAGATATTGTTGATGGATTTCCTAATAAATGGACGATGAACCATAAACTTTCCGTAGATCCGATGTAGTATAGTTTTCAGATATTCCCTCTCCCTTGGATCCTCAGAATCAAAGAGATCCAGCATTCTGAGAACAAAATAATGATCAATGTATCTTTTTGCAAGCTTTGCGTCGGTTTCTGGAGATGCAACAAATCTAAGAAGAAATTCATACACAATCTGCAAGTGAGACCATGCAGGGTCCATCAGTGGTTCCTCATCTTCCTGGTCAACGGTTTCTAAAGCCTTGCTCTCACGGGGCTGAGCATTAAGTGACCTGAACAAGTTTACAGACACCATTTTAATAACCTCTTGCATGGCATTTTCAGTGAACTTGCCATTTACAGTGGTAACATATTCCACCAGCTCAAGAAGTGTCTGTCTTTTTATTTCCTTTTCGTTTATATGCTTTGTAGGGTCAGTGAAGTCAAACAGCACACAGCACAAATTCAGTTTTCTAATGAACAGGTTTTGCTTTTCAGAATCTGGAACATCTCTAAATCCAGGCAATGCTTCATAAGGAGTAATTACCGCATTACCATTCACTTTTGAGTTTTCAACTGGAGGAACTTTATTTTCCTGTCCATAAGCTGCACTTGAAGCAACGCCAGGAGCAGAAAGAGATGAATTGCTTGAGCTTAACGGTACACTAGTCACAAGATCACTGGCTCTTGAACCAGTTGTGTTTATGTAAGAGACTGATGAGTTCCCGAATTCACGATCAGCTGACTTTGAAGGCTTCCGAGGAAGCTTCCCGAGTAACTTATTGATCATCCCCTCAAATCCAAGTAGAGAGGAAACCGTTAGATTAAAATAGGTACTCGATATAGTTTTGAACAAACCCCAGTGCAACAATAACGCAATATCCTAACTTTCAAAATGCAAAAGCTGAACCTCTAAACATAATTAAAATCCATTTCAAGTCAATGGATATACAGAACTAGCTGTACAATTTGAAATTCGAAAAGCAAATACGCGTTCCCAAAGAATGATTTCACAGGACCCTGAAGCATTAACCAAAGCATCAAGGCAGAACCACTTGTTCTGATAGATCATCCTCAAACAATTGGAGAATCCCCTTCACGAATAGGAACGCCAAAGCACCAGAATTTACAGCTTAGGATCCAAAATCAGAAGCGCATGAGCAGAAACTCAACCAGTAAAGACATCAACGGAGGTTAGACTCACCTCTACTTATTCTCACCCCTTCAACCTGGGACTAGAAGTCAAGTGACAATGGCAACACGAAGATCGGCGAGTGATCCAGCCCAACAAGGCCGTATCTATCATTCAACATAGAACGGGACACAAACGTGTGAACATATTAAAAATAGTGGTAGACTATGAACTTGCTGGAAGAACCAATTGAAGAAAATGTAGACGATACAAAAATCACTCGATAAACTTGAGAATGAATCCTTTGACTCTTGCCGAAGCAACGACTTCGGGGACCAAAAGAGGACTGGATATGATCCAAACTACACGAAGACTGAGCAACAAGGAAGAGGTATTCATTCTTTTTCCGAAGCTATATAAATAAATAAATGGATAGATGAATAAATAAAAGTTGAAGTGGGATAAAGAATATCAGAAGAGGCAAGAGAATTAAAATAAGAACATGTATTTTTTCTATTTATTAAATCCTTTTATTTTGTTTTATTGACATCATTGAATCTGTTTGGGAAAGCGGTAGAGAAGTATTTTTATGGAAGTCGAGGTAAATATGTGGAGGAGATTATCTCGGTTTACAGAAAAACACTGTTGAACGTACTTTTAGGAGAAAATTAAGTGTTTCCAAACAAACACATTATCTCGTGAATAGGTCAAATAAAATTAAAATATTTAATTAAAAAATTGAGAAAAATTATAGCAAATTAAAATTATGGCTACATGCAAAATGACATTTCTGATTAAAATAAAAACAACAAATTACCATTACTAGTCTTTGAATTGGTTCACTTTGAGGGACGGATCATTAATTATGTGTAGGAACTTTTTACTCTTCATATTTATTAAGATTAAACTTTATGAACTGTCTGAAATTTCTATTGGGGAATTGGTTATAAATACTTCATTGAAAATTAATTGTAAAATGTGATTTTTAATAAAATGTAATTGAATTTCACAGTATACAACTAAAATTTCACATTATATTTAACTGAGTTTTTACATTGTGTAACTGAATTTCCATATAACATTATCATTTTCTAATTAATTCCCTGAAAGGCAATTTATCCTTAATTCTCTCAATTTATATTGGCTTATGAATTGTTTCTTTTTTTTTTAATTCCATTCTGAACTAAACTTCGAGTGGAGCAAAGTCAAAAGTGAGAGATCTGATTTGAAATTCAAAAATCCTAAACGTGTTGTCGGCATTATGTTATCTTTCCTTCTTCTCATCCAACTTTGACCACTTGGAGCTTATTATACGTAAGTTAAGATAAAACAATCTCAAAATTCGTAAAAATCATCTCAAAATTTATAAAAATCATTTAGAAATCCGTAAATTCATTTCTCTTAATGGAACTCATTTCTCCCAACGGAGTTCCCAAACACACATTTGAAGGGGAAAATGAGGGAGAAAGAAAGATTGAAGAGTAAACCAGGGAAAGATGAGTTTTACCCTATATTTGAATGTGAGAGAGAAAGTAGAAAGAAGAAAATGTTGAAAAGAAAATAAGGTGTAGATCCACTGCATTTTCTCCTCAACTTTTCTTTTCATGTATGGAGAGAAAACCATTTTTTTATCTGCTCACATGCTCTTTATTACTTTTTTTTTATTTTAAGACATTAAGTTTAACATATAACTTATAATTTTTTCATGACATAATATACTTGATATATTTTAAGGATATTTTACTTCTTCAACTATCTATTAAAATATTTTTATCTAAAGATATTTTAGTCATTGAACCGGTCTGATCGGTTAGGTGAAACCGAGTTTTGGACTGAATGATTAGACTATTTGGTTTAGTTTTGGTCTAATCCAATCCAAGTTAATTTTTTAAATATTTTGTCATTTTATGTGTTGCTTTTTTATTTTTGGGTTAAAGTAGGGTTTTTTATCTGAATATTTCAAACGGTAAAATAAAACACCAAACTGCTATAAAGTAGAAAATATATAGGATAATGTTGTACTGAAAATTATTCTTAGCTAGAACAATTTTAAAGTTGTGAAGAAATCGTTTCTGCTAGAAACAAGTTTAGCTTGATATGACTTTTATCCTCATCTGAATTAGTGCTTAATGGTGCTAGATACATACACCTGAGAAAAATAATTCATTGTGTTCTATGCATTTTAACCCTTTATTTTTTATTTAATAATGTTGGGACTCTTATAAATTCACAATTCAGTTTTATTGTTTTGGCATGATTTTTATTTGATTGTGAGTATTTTTTTATCATATGTGTTTATCATGTTTAATTTTGGCCTGTCATGGAGAAAAAAATAAAACAATTAAGGAGTTTAAGATTTTGGGAGTACTTGGACCAGAATCCAACATAATCTTAAGTTTCCACTAGACTAGACTACACCCGGGTTACTAAACTTAATCCTTCAAAAAAAAAGTAAATAAACTTTGGATTGAACTCTAGTCCAATACAATTTTTCCATTGTTCGACCCAAAATAATCATCGATAAGATTAGTGATAGGATTGATTTGGGGTTAGGGAAAATGTGTGTAATTTGTTTTTTTTGTTAAGTACATGTATACTCCAAGAGGTAATTTTTTTTTGTTCTAAACATAAGTACTCTACGTTGGAGGTAATCATATTTGAAATAGTATCGTGCATTAAATATGAGCCCCTTTCCTAGTTGTGATTCAAATGTTGGCTAACCATCTTGTGAGTATACATGCAGTGTCAAACACTAAATATGAGTAACCTTTTTCACAAAGATTATTTATATCAAATTATACATTAAATGGCTCAAATTGAGTTCCTTACGGAATATATATTTTATTTTCTCTATTGTAATATTGAATTGTTGATATAAAAATTTAACAATTTAAATTTAATTGATTTCTTACAATAATTTAGCATTTTGATAATAACTATTTAAAAATGAAATCTGAATCATTCAATATTGATCTAATCGTTATAAAGAGGAAGACAATGAGAAGGGAAAAAGAGGAGATTCTTTTCCGTTAATATTGGATGAAATTGCTCCACTTTTACAACATCAAGAGTGAAATTGTATAGTAAAAAATAGTGTGCTTCTTTAAAAAAGTTTATTTACTCCCCATAAGTACATTCAATAGTGTTTTTTCATAAAACAAGATAATCTCTCCATATATTTATCTCGATTTACGTAAAAGTACTTCTCTACCACGTTCACAAACGGATGCAGTATAAACTGCCGAACAAAAAATACATGGTTGTTCGATAAATATTATTTATATGGAGGCAATGCCGGTCCCACCCAAAATTAATTAAAATGGGCCGCTTAAGACATTTGGGCCACATACACGAGAGGAACGGACTAGGTACCGGTTTTTTTTTTGTACGAAGGCTACAGTTATGCCATCGGCTACAATAATTGGTTAAATTAGGCTACCAGTTTTTTTATTAATAATTTCCCTTAGATGATACTAACAAAATTAGAATTTGACGGTAAAATATACTTTATAGAATTAATGAATTAAATTAAAATTTGATGTAACTTTAAAGGACTAAAGATATACATTTAGATTAAAAATACACGAGACTTAAATAAAAACCATGATTATAATCATAAATAACAAGATATGATTATATTTAACTATCTCATATTGGTGTAAATGGGTAGGGTGCGTAGGGCCATTGTTACTTAAATAAATGATAGGGAATTTAAATTTCAACCTTTTTGCATGTAAATGTACATAGTTGAAGAATTGGTCTATTTTTTATTTTCCCATGTCATTATTTATCGAAGATTAAAAGCTTATTATTTAATCTACTTTTATAAATATAATAAAAAGAAGTCAATTCTACAAGGAAGGTACATGTGAGCACATATATC
>JANTPZ010085601.1:0-11523 GCA_025593235.1 Vachellia pachyceras
CGTATGACCTGACTGGATTATATTTGTTCAGAGATTACCTTCTTGAATTAGATTAGCTTCGTTTGATCTTGACACGATATTGTTTTAGATTGAATGTTATGAATGATTCATTGAGCAATGTTGATCAACAATGTTTTTGGAAGTAGCTGAACAATTCAATATCTCGGTTACAAGCTAATGTGCGAAACCAATTAATTTTCTGATGCAAAGAAACAGAAGGCAATGAAGGCAGAAGCTATAATTTCTGGGAAGCATTTTTGACGTCAATCATCAATTACATTTTGCTGTGTTAAAATCTGATTACTAGAAAAACAAATAAAGAGTAGCTTAGATCATGTTTCTGATTCATATTAGAATGACAATTGTTTATCTCTTCATTTTGTTGAGTTAAATTGCTAATTAGTACCTAGAGATTTAGAGAATCGACCTTGAGGTTGTGCCACTAATTACATAATCTTGAGTATTAAATTTGGCCTCAAAGAGACTAGAGATCAAAAATCATCATAAAAAAGTGTTAAAACACCTAATTTATTAGCCAATTTTAAATTTTATATACTCGTCATCACTTATCAACCTCCTCATGATGAGCATACGAGAGCCAAGATAGTTAAAATTTGTCTCTTTTCTTTAACTGCGTTTATCATACAAGGTAAAACTGAATTTTCAAAAAAAAACATAATTTTGGCAGATAGTTTTCGGTTTTCCTATTCTCATGTTAAACCAAATGGATGAAACCCTTTGTTCGGTTTTAAAGGAAAAGAGTGAGGAGAAAGAAGGAAAAAATCTAACGAGCTTGATTTTTTAAAAAAAAACAAGTGAAGTTATAAAATTATAATAAAGAGAACAACTAAAGAAAATTAGTTGAAAATTTTCGACACCAATTCTTGAATTTTTCCTTAAAAAATCGAACTCATGAGAAAGAGTCGTTTTCTTGCTCTTTTCTTGGTTTGAAGCCCCAGCGGTTTTATAAGTATAAGCGGTAACAGTATAATCTGGAAGATTTGATTTGTTGCACTTTTTTCGGTTTGAGATTTGAGCACTTTGCCCAGGATAGTCCATTTTGCCTTACCAACAAATTAAGTATAGCAACACTAAATGTTTTGGGATTTATGATCTTAGTTTGTTTCTTCCTATTCTTATTCTGCTCTGTGCATTCAATTGTGGATTGCGTGATGTTCTATGTATGTATAGATGAACATTTTTGTGAAATTTTTTCTGAATTTCTTCAGAGTTTGATTAACATTTTCTTATACGTTTTCTTCGAAGTTATTGATCCTCACTAATTAATGTAATGTCCGTTTTATCCCTTATGATGATGAATATGATGCTTGTGGAACCATCGATGAGCTAACCATTTTCACTGGTGCACTTTGAGAGGTATCGTACGTATTATCAGTACACACATCCCGCTGAAAATTAATTTACCCATTTTTTTGGTTTGGTTCTACTTTATTGTATTTTCAATTCAAATCAAGGTATAATATATTACTTCGAGTTTTTAGGAGGATTTTTTTGGAATTATACTCAAGTCCTGAGTGAAAAAAATGATTGAAAAAGCACACGGTAGTTGTAAAATATAAATATTTAAAAACAAGTACGTAAGGCAGCTTGACCTTAGTTGCTAATACATTATGCGACAATTACTGTTAATACGTATTTGCTATGCGTAATATTTTAATTTGCAATCGATATGGTTTGAATTATATACTCAAGTCCTAAGTAGATAAAGTAGTATGGTAATTTTACAATTAAAATCTCTTAACCTTAAGCTTCTGGGGACTTTTATGACTTTCTCACAGCCTCCTACCACCAGCACCTATTCATCCAGGAGCAGCAGCCGTTTTCGACCACGGGAGCTTCATTCTTTCATCCATCGCGCCACACAACGAGAAGGGCAGGAGCTTCCGTCTTTTAGTTACTTTAATTTCATGTCGAATAATTTTTAACTAATCTCAGATGCTAGGATAGTTTTCTGATTATGGGAACAATTTTTATTCTTTAATTTAATTATATTCTAGAGATTATTGTGGCTGGATTATTGATTAGCATTGGATGTTGGATTGATTATAGCTTTTAATATCAATTATAATGTTGTGGTATGATATTTGAATTGATTTTAGAGTTAACATTTTGTGATTTTCTAAGGTGGTTTGGAATCTTGGATCATATTATCCCTTACTAGCTTTAATTATGTTATTTTGAATTTAAGAGTTACAATTAAGTATTGGTTTTTATCATCCTTAATTCCATTTTGCCATTGTGGTTGCAGTTGGTAATTTGGAATTTTTTAAAAATATTTTGTAACAATTCGAGGTAGCTCGGTTGTTGGATTAAATCTTAATTATAATTTTTAATTTATTATTTTAACTCTCGTATCCATTGAAACAATAATTGTCTGTATTGTTGAATTGGAGGATTGAGTGTTATCATCGTTCAGTGTGTTTCATTTATATTTTTTTATTTCTTTTTCCTCGTTATACCATAATTCATTTTAATCATTTTCATATAAAAATACCAAAAAGAAATATTTTGATTTAGTTTAATTCATAATAGTCACTTTGAAATTCCTTAAATCAATTTTTAGTTTAAGTTACTTGCATTTATTTACTAGGATTTAATTTCATTAACACGGCCCGAATTGTAGATGTACTATATTAATTCGGTTAAAAATTTTGATGCGAATCTAATGCAAATAACGGACTGTTCGTCAAATTTCAATTGTTCTAAATGTCAATCTTCCCATTAAAATCACATCCTACTGTCACTTTATGTCCAATGGACTAAATTTTTGATGTTACGTGTTAAAATAGATATAGAATTTAAAATAGAAACAACGCCGCTCTCTGAACTCGGAGGCAATACCGGATCCTATTCACCCTCTGAAACCTAACTCACCCTAAACCATTATCAATCATACCTATAAGAACTATATTATAATTTATTTCGTTTTTACAAGGATGATGGCTAATATAGACAACATTAAACCAGAATAGCTGACATTTTCAAACTACATTATTTTTTGGGCTGACTAAACTACTACATAATAAACCTAGAGACAATGAATTCCATTGATTATGAACACAAATTTAATAAAATAAGATGCAATAAAATAAAAGACTTCATAGAACTTGATATTCCTTCTAATATTCGCCATCACCATGAACCAGCATGAAAATTAGAAAGATAATAATCAGAAAAAAGCGTTTTTTTAAAACACCTAATTTATTAGCCATATTAAATTTTTTAATACTCATCACTTATCGGCCTCCTCATGATGAGCATACAAGAGACAAGATCGTCAAAATCTGTATCTTTCGTTTTACTGCGTTTGTCATATGAGGTAAACTGAATTTAAAAAACCAAATGGATCAAAACCTTTGTTCGGTTTGAAAGGAAAAGAGTGAGGAGAAAGAAGGAAAAACTTTAACGAGTTAGATTTTAAACAAAAAAAAAGAGCGGAGTTATAAAATTTTAATAAAGAGAACACGTAAAGAAAATTAGTTGAAAATATTGACCCCAATTCTTCATTTTTTATCAAAAAAAATTCGAACTCATTAAAATTTTCCCTTCCTCCCCTCAAACCGAACACAAGGTCAAGAAATTCAGAGGGTACGTGAGGGTACGTAAGAATAATAAAAGTAAAAAATTACCTGACATATAACTGAGTTGTACGTAATTATTCATCAATCTCCATTAGGGGCAGCATTTCTTGCAAGAGTTTCACGGTTTATCTGGTTTCGCCTTGAAGCGTCGTCAGTGCGGAAAGTGCTACCTTGACCAGCATTTCCTGCCAGAGTTTCACGGTTTCTCTGGTTTCCGCTTGAAGGGCTCCCAACATTGTTTTGATCCCTTGGGGGGGCAGCTTGGCTTGCGAGAGTTTTGTTGTGATCACTCATTTTGCCTCACCAACAAACTATAGCAACACTAAATATTTTGGGATTTCTGATCTTTGTTTGTTTCTTCCTATTCTTATTTTTGCTCTGTGCCTTCAATGGTGGAATGTGATGTTCTATTTATAAAGATCGTAGACGCGCATGTTTGTGTGTATGAACATTTTTGTGAAATTTTTTCTGAATTTCTTCAGATTTTGATTTACATTTTCTCATATGTTTTCTTCAAAGTTGTTGTTGGATTGTATTGCTGATTAAGTAACGTTATGAAATAGGATGTATGTTACTCGTACGAAGTCAAGATAGTGTTCATGAAATGAGCGGAAATAAGTTTTTAGTTTCAACCAAAGTTTCTTGAAGTTTTCTGAAATAAGTTGACTTGCACATAGTCAAACATTCATGAATTAGGTTATATATTACTGTGTCCGTTTGAAATAGCAGAAGAAACTACTTTTTCTAGGTGATTTATGGTCTATGATTATGTGTAATAAGTTTTATCTCGACTTAGGTGAACATGATTTTTGAACTCCAATGCATACAAGTTTTATAACTTCTACCATTAAACATTTGATATCAGAATGTAAGAGAAAGATGTCTTATCTTCTCTTTGCGTATATGATTGTTGCACAAAATTGCAGCTAGTTCGATTCATCCTCACCAATATAATAGTCATTGCTCTCATTACGTCATTGTTCAGCATACCGTTATTTAATTATTGCTTCTTATATCTTTTTTTTTCACATGATAAAAAACATTATGTTCATTCGTCAGACCAGTTCTAAGAAAATTAGAATCCCAAATGAGTGGAAATAATATTTTGGTTTCAACCAAAAATTCTTGGAATTTTCTAAATGGGTTGACCGCTGCGTAGTCAAAGATTTATGAAATGGGTTATACATTACGCTAACTTCTGCTACTAAACATGCTATGAAATTGGAAGAAGGTTTACCGAAAGCTAATGAAAATCCCATTTTTCCCCTCTCCATCTCTTTTTATAACATACACCACGCATGTATGCATTATACGCTATTTTTAAATAATCCATTATCTAATATTTTTAGCTAATCTTTTCGTGATATTCTCATTTCAGATAATTTCCAATGAAATTTCTCTTTAAAACCTTTCCATGGAAATCCTAGTAACTTTCACCTTTCAAAAAGAATATCACGAGGCAATTTTAATTTAAAGCATAAGAGGTTTCATCAATTATACTAATTAAATACTATATTTAGTACTAAATATAAAATCTCGTTTATTGGATTAGAAAGAGTACTTGATCAGAGGAAAGAGTACTTAACCATCGTTGACACATCTATGTTTTAGCTTACAAAGGGTCAAATAACAAGTCATTTCCTCGATTATGTAACATGATGTAGTGATATGAAACTTTTGGTTCGCATTTAAACATTGATATTTCTTAAATAAAATCAATTTCCAAAAAGAACGATTTGATCAGAGAAAATTAATGTTCGATAAAGGTATAATGTTGTGGTAGAAGATATGAGATACAAAAACTCACATTTTCCCTACAATTTCATATCTCATTCCATGAAATCACAATCCGATAGGCTATAATATTCCTCCAGTGACAGAGTGCATCTTCGGATTGACGGTATAAACTAATTTCCCATTTATGCAATATATGAGACAAGTATGTATAAGGAGACTTATATGAATAATAACGAAAACAGGGTCATAATGTAAGTTACTCTAAATGTCAATCTGCCCATAGAAATCACTTTTTAACGTCACTTTGTCCTATAGATTAAAATTGACATGACGATTCTATTGAGCCTCTAAGACCCAACTCATCATGAACACAAGAACAATAATTTTAAAAAAAGACAGTCCTATACAGACTCTATTATAAATTATTTTATTCCAATTATTTATTTCATTTTTACAAGGAACGATGGCTAGTACATAATAGTTGACATTTTCAATCACTTATTTTTTTTTTGCAGACCAAACTACTACATAATAAATCTGGAGACAATAACTTACATTGACTATAAACCACAAATTTAATAAAATAAGATAAAAGACTTCATAGAACTTGATATTCCTTCTAATATCAGAGCCGCCATCACCATGAACCTGCATAAAAATTAGAAAGAAAATACATTAAAGAAAATCATCAGAAAAAATTGTTAAAACACATGATTTATTAGCAATTTTAAATTCTATTTACTCATCACTTATCAACCTCCTCACGATGAGCATACAAGAGCCAAGATCGTTAAAATTTATGTCTTCTATATTTTACTGCGTTTATCATATGATGTAAAACTGGATTTTAAAAAAAATCATACAAATCTGCAAAACTTGTTTTTTGCTCCTTTGTCCACGATCACTCATTTTGCCTCACCCACAAATTAACTATAGCAACACTAAATGCTTTGGGAATTATGATTTTGTTTCTTTCGTCCTATTCTTATTTTTGCTTTGGTATGTATGTGTAGTGTAGATGAACATTTTTGTGAAATTTTTTCTGAATTTCTTCAAAGTTTGATTAACATTTTCTCATGTTTTCTCCAAAGTTATTGTTGGATTGTATTGCTGATTAAGTAACGTTATGAAATGGGCTGTATGTTACTGTAACATTCTTAGTACGATGTCAAGATGCTGTTCATTAAATGAGCGGAAATATGGTTTCTAAAATTTCTACTAATAAACATTTCTAAAAATACATTATGTGCATCAGACCAATTCTAAAGAAAATTAAAGTCCCTAATTAGTAGAAATAATATTTTGGTTGCAACAAAAAATTCTTGCAATTTTTTAAATGAGTTGACTTCTACCACTAAACACGTTATGAAATTAAAAGAATATTTACTAAAAGTTCATGAAAATGAGTTGTATTTTTCACTTATCTTGACAGATCCCCACTTTTACCCTCTCCATCTTTGTTTATAATACCACGCATGTATGCATTATATGCTATATATAAATAATTCATGAAGATAACTTCTCATGAAATTATCTTGTAAACTCTTTTATAGAAATCCTAGTGACTTTCACCTTTCAAAGAGAATTAATATCATGAGACAATTTTAATTTAAACAATAAACGTGCTCATCAAAATGGATCTTATATTTAGGATTGGAGGTACTCTATATATACAATCATTAACATTTCAAAGTTAATGCAATTTATCAATCCCTCACTATCTC
Organism: Vachellia pachyceras; assembly: GCA_025593235.1. NCBI lineage: Eukaryota > Viridiplantae > Streptophyta > Magnoliopsida > Fabales > Fabaceae > Vachellia > Vachellia pachyceras. Next base: position 7,064 of record JANTPZ010085601.1, read on the forward strand.
TATGTTTTAGCTTACAAAGGGTCAAATGGCAAGTGAATTCCTCAATTATGTAAAATGATATAGCAATATGAACGAAACTTTTGGTTTGAGGCTTATTATCACTGAATTTTAATTATTATTTATCAATAAAATATCATTAGTCACTTGCATGGTCAAGGGTTAATAAATAGCTAGCATGCATATTTTAGTAATATAGATATAACCCAATTTTTTCCTCGTTCTCCTTTTACTTATAACACCGTACATATGTGCGGTCACAGAATAATAATTATTCATTAATGTATGGGCTACAATTTGTATATTTAGGTATGATGTATGATTTTGAGAAAATTAATGTATGATAAAGGTATGATGTTGTGGTAGAAGATATGAGATACAAAAACTTGCATTTTCCCAATAATTTCATATCTTATTCCATGAAATCACAATCCTATGGGCTACAATTTTCCTCCAACAACATAGTATAGCGTGTGTTTGTATTAGCAGTAGAAGCTGCGTTTTCAACTTAATTTATATTTTACAAGATAAGTATGTGAGAGTGACTTTATTTTAACTTGGTTGAACGCACTTTTATAATGTTATGAAAAATGGATATAATTTAAGTTACTGTAAATACCATTATACCCATTAAAATCATTTCCTAATGTCACTTTAGGTCACATAGACTAAAATTAGAATATTACATTTACTAAACTAAGATGTAGACCCTGATTTATTGAGCCTTCAAGATCCAACTAGCCATAAACTCATTAACAATAAATTTAAAAAAGACAGTCCTATAAAGACTATAATATATTTTATTTTTATTCAAATAATTTATATCTTTTTACAAGGAATGATGGCTCATATAGATAAACACTAAACAAGAATAGAAGACATTTTCTTTTTTTTTTAGATTACAATAGTAGACATTTTCAAACTACTTTTTTTTACCAACCAAACTACTACGTAAGAAACCTGGAGACAATAACTTACATTGACTATAAACCACAAATTTTATAAAATAAAATAAAAGACGTCATAGAACTTGAGATTCCTTCTAATATCAGGGTCGCCATGATAATGCACCTGCATGAAAATTAGACAGAAAATACATTAAAGAAAATCAGCATAAAAAAGTGTTAAAACACCTAATTTATTAGCCATTTTAAATTTTATATACTCATCACTTATCAACCAACTCATGATGAGCGTACAAAAGCCAAGATCATTAAAATTTGTCTCTTTTGTTTTACTGTATTTATCACATGAGGTAAAAGAGTGAGGAGAAAGAACGAAAAAATTTAACGAGTTTGATTTTAAAAAAACAGGTGGAGTTATAAAATTTTAATAAAAGGAACACCTTAAGAAAATTAGTTGAAAATTTTCTACACCAATTCTTGATTCTTTCTTGAAAGAAATTCAACTCATGAAAATTTTCCCTCCCTCCCCTCAAACCAAACAAAAGGTCAAGAAATTCAGAGAGTACATTAGTATAATAAAAGTAATAAATTACCTGACATATATGCATGAGTTGTGCGTAATTATTCATCACTTTCATTTACGGACAGCATTGTCTGCAAGAGTTGATTTCTCGCTCTTTTTGGTGTTTGAAGCACCAGTGGTTTTATAAGTATCATTATCAACAGCATTGTCTGCAAGAGTTGATTTCTCGCTCTTTTTTCGGTTTGAAGCACCAGTGGTTTCGTAAGTATCATTATAAACAGCATGATCTCTAAGATCATCCTTCTTTTGACGTTGCTCAGAACCACTCATTTTGCCTCACCAACAAACTATAGCAACACTAAATATTTTGGGATTTATGATCTTTGTTTCTTCCTATTCTTATTCTTGCTCTGTGCCTTCAATCGTTGAATGTGATGTTATATTTATAAAGATCTTAGACGCGTACGTAAGTGTAGATGAACATTTGTGCGAAATTTTTTCTGAATTTCTTCAGATTTTGATTAACATTTTCTCATACGTTTTCTTCAATGATGCATTTCAAAGTTATTGTTGGATTATATTGCTGATTAATTAAGTAACGTTATGAAATAGACTGTATGCTAATAAAACCTACTGCGTACCAAGTCAAGATAGTGTTCATGAAATGAGCAGAAATAAGTTCTAGTTTCAACCAATTTGTGATGAAAATTCATGCAGCTATCCACATCATATGCAGAAACAATTTGTGATGAAAGATAGTTAACATTCTTTTTACAGTTTATTAGCTTTGTACTCCAATTTATTCGCTATTCATGTGGGGAGTAAGTTTCATAGTCTTGTTATGTAATTTAATGAAAATGATTGTTTTTGGAATCATAGTCCTAAACAAAAAAAAGATTGAAAAAGCACAGGGTAGTTATTGCTCTCTTGGCGTCATAATTCATCATATCATTAATTAATCATTGCTTCTTACTTCTTTTTTTTCACTTGATAAAAACCATAATGTGCATCGGACCAGTTCTAAAAAAATTAAAATCCCAAATGAGTGGAAATAATATTTTGGCTTCACAAAAAATTCTTGAAATTTTCTAAATTAGTTGACTGCTACCTAGTCAAAGATTTATGAAATAGGTTGTATATTACTCGAACTTCTACTACCGTACATATTATGAAATTAAAAGGGTGTTTACCAAGAGTTCATGAAAATGAGTTGAATATTTCACTTATATGTCTTAACACATCCTAGTTTTCCCCCTCTCCATCTCTTCTCGTGACGCCACTACTTATGTGTCATTAAATACTATATATATATATATATAATTCATTCACCAACATTTTTAGCTAAAGTTTTTCTTGATATTCACATTTAAGATAATTTCACATGAAATTTCTCTTCTAAACTCTTTTATAGAAACCCTAGTACCATTATGTTAGGTCTTAATATAAAATCTCCTTTGTAGGATTAGAGATAGTACTTAACAATCATTAAAATTTCAAAGTTTATCCAATTCTGTTGCTCATTATATCTATGTTTTTGCTTTCAAAGGGTCAAATAACAATTGAATTCCTCAGTTATGTAAAATGATATAGTGATATGTAGGGAGGGTTCATTTCATTTTTCGATCTAGAATAAAATATCATTAATCATAATAGCTGTACACTCTAGTAATCTAGATATAATCCATTTTTTTCCTCGATCTCCTTTTATTTATAACACCTTACACATGCACGCGTACATCATCATCATCATCATCATCATCATCATCATCATAATATTAATAATAATAATAATAATAATAATAATATTATTATTATTATTATTATTAAAGCTTCTACCCTTATTTTTCTGATGGATTCATATTTCACATGGAAACTTTCTCTACATTATCTTGTGAAAATTCTCTTGGCTTTTAGCCCCTTTTCTTTTCTTCTCTCTTTGGTCATGCATGTATCTGTGAGAAAATTAATGCATGATAAAGGTATAATGTTGTGGTAGAAGATATGAGATACAAAAACTCAGATTTTCCCTACAATTTCATATCTTATTCCGTGAGCTCACAATCCCATGTGCCACAATATTCCTCCAACAACATAGCACCTATTTTGGATTAGTTGTAGAATATACTTTTCTAACGTCATTTATGGTCTACAAGGTAAATATATCAGAGAAATTTTATCCCAACTTGCATGAACATACTTTTATAATAGTAATGCAAACAGGGTCATAATGTAAGTTTACTCTAAATGTATTAAAATCACTTCCTAATGTCACTTTATGACCCATATATAGATTAAAATTGGGATATTACATTTATTAAACTCGGATGTAGACACTGGCCCTATTGAGTTTATGAGACCCAACTCACCATATACTCCTGACCAATAATTTAAAAAAGGACATTCCTATAAGCGCTATAATATATTTTACTTTATTCAAATAATTTAATTCATTTTTACAAGGATTGGTGGCTGATATAGATAAACACTAAACAAGAATGGTTGATATTTTCAAACTAATTATTTTTTTGGCCAACTAAACTATTACATAATAAACCTGAGACAATTACTGACATTGGCTAAATAAAATAAAATAATAGACTTCGTAGAACTTGATATTCCTTTCAAATCAGAGTCCCCATCACCATGAACCTGCAAGAAAATTAGAAAGAAAATAAATTAAAGAAAATTGATAAACCTCTATTTTGTATGGAGCAATAATGCCTAATATTGACACTTTGGTACCCTTTTTGAGCTTAAGAGTGTTAATTAGAGATCAATCTTGGTAACAAGTGATAACATGAATAAATTGATAAATTGAGAACTTGTTATTACTCTTCAAAACTCAGATATTCAATTCCTTAATTACATTATATTTTCCTAATGTACAGGAAATGGACCTGAAAGCTGAAAAGAAAATACATAAGGGGTAAAGAAGGGAAGCAAGCCAACAGAATCAACAATTAGAAACTAACTAAAGAAGGACATTGGGATGAGTTGGGGACGCTGCGTTTTGGTTGACTAAAGTAACAACAGCC
>JANTPZ010085606.1:0-12029 GCA_025593235.1 Vachellia pachyceras
GCTTTCAAAGCACAATGGATTTAGGCAAGTATTTGGGGATTCCTCTCCACCATAAACGGGTGTGCAAAGAGACCTATCAGTATGTTCTAGATAAGGTGCAGTCAAGATTAAATAATTGGAAAGTCAATTCCCTTTCTTTTGCGGGAAGACAAACGCTTATATCATCAATAATCCAGGCAATTCCCATTTACCCTATGCAGACTTGCGAGCTTCCTGGATCAATCTACGAAGATATAAAGCAAAACACTAGGAGCTTCTTATGGGGCTCAACAAGAGAAAAGAAGAAGACACACTTGGTTGCATGGGAAGATGTATATCGAGTTAAACAGAAAGGTGGCTTGGGAATGCGTCACCTAGCTCTCTAGAACAAGGTGTTTATGATGAAAGCGGGATGGGGTTTAATAAAGCACCCAGAAGCCCTCTGGGTTCAAGTAATTCGCAACAAATACCATTATGGCACAGAATTGCTCCCTAATATATAGGTTAAATGTCCTGGCTCAACCTTGTAGAGGGGTATACGAAATAATTGGGAGAAGGTTACTCAAGGAATAGAACACGTAGCCTTAAGAAATGGGGAGAACGGTGTTAGATGGAAGCTTGAAAAGCATGGTAATTTCTCACTGAAATCAGCTTACCAGATGTTAACCCAAGATGAGACCCTGTCCAATCCCATATGGAATAAAATATGGAAACTACAGAAACCTCAGCGGTGTAGATCCTTCTTATGGCTGGCAATAAAAAAACCATCTACTAACGAATCATGAGCGGGTGCGGCGTGGGATGAGTAAGGTGGAGTCCTGTATTTGGTGTGATCACCATAGGGAGGATACTCTTCACATCCTCCGAGACTGCCCCCAGACCAAAACTCTATGGATATCTATTATTAAACCATGTTATATGGATAGTTTCTTCAATTATAGCCTTTGGGAATGATTCTCTCTTAATCTTAAGGAGAATGTGGCTATGAGAGAGGAACACTGGAAGGAACAATTTTGATTAATATGCTGGTTTCTATGGAAACGACGGAATGAACGAATCTTTGAGAATTCCATTCAGAGCACTGATCAGATCCAGATAAGAGCTAATGCATTGCTCTAAAGCCTTACAGCGGCAAAAGCAACATTACATAACTCTAATTTTCATGGTGTAGGGAGAGAGATAACCTCTGATACCGAGGTATCAAAAGAAAGGTGGACGGTTGTACAAGTGGATGGTGCTGCTTGTCTCATATCCGGCCAAGCGAGCTGTGGGGGCATTATAAGGGACCAACAGGGTGCAGTTCGTGAGGCCTTCTTGCTGAACATTGGAGCAGTAGATGCATTTTTTGCTGAATTTGGGCTTGCTGTATGGGTATACGTCGTGCTTGGGATGGTGTGTTCAAAAAGGTTATAGTACAGAGTGACTGCCTCAAGGCAATCCAATTAATAAAGGAAGGAGCAAACGATCTACATGCATATCACGAGCTTATCATGATAGGCCATAAGATGCTCAGTAGAGAATGGAGTATAAAGATATATTACTGCCAACGAGATCGAAACCTTGTACTAGATTCCTTAGCGAAGGAAGCATTGTCACGTACACCTGGGCTCCACTTTTTGCCCTTACAAGACCCTCTTTTATTGGTACCTTCTAGTATAGAGTAGATTTATTTTCATTCTGTATCAAAAAAAAATTCTATCATCGAGAATTCAAACTGGGTTAAGAGGTAAAAATAACTTGAAAGTTTTTCGAAAGCATACTGGTCACACGAAAGTCATCGAGGGAGCATTTTTTACCCTAAAGTTTTGGACTTGACGTTAAAAATCCATTAAAGTTGACTAACTTTTCAAATGAGAAGCTGACAATCAACGTTAGTGTTTTTAAGAGTGATCGAACCGTATTTTTACACACTTTTCCATAGATAAATTAAGGATTTCGATACATTTTATGGATTAAAATTACATGATTATGCACTAATTTGGAATAAGAACATTGGCATTGAATTAAATCAAATTAAGGGCAAAACGGTCTTTAATTGATAATTTATTCATGCAATCATTTCTTTGAACTTTTGATATTACCTTGTGCTTAATTCTTATATCAGACTAGTTCCAAGATTAACAAATAGGCTTGATTGGACCTTCCCTTTTGAACTTGCATGTGATGCTTCTAATTTTGCTGTGGGGGTCATGTTAGGTCAAAAGCATCGCAAAACGTCCCATGTGATTTCTTATACATCTAAAACCTTGGATGGTGCTCAAAGAAATTACACAACTACTGGAAAGGAACTATTTGATATTATATTTGCTCTTGATAAGTTTAGGCAGTACCTAATCAATTCTAAAGTTGTTGTGTACACAGATCATGCAGCTGTGAAGTTTCTCTTCACGAAGCCTCATTCTAAACCAAGGCTTATAAGATGGTGCTACTTCTACAAGAGTTCGATATTCATATTAAGGATAGGCCTGGAACTGCGAACCTTGTAGCTGACCATTTGAGTAGATTGCCGGATGGTACAAGGGGAGTACTTGACTCTACATTACTTGTGATGATTTTCCTGATGCATCCCTTATGGCTATTTCTATCTATAGTCCTTGGTTTGCTAATTTAGTCAATTATATTATGATCGATCTCATTCATGAGCATATGCCTCCTTTTCAGGCTTAAAATTTAAACGGGAAGCTGAACATTACATGTAGGATGAGACATATCTGTGGAGACTATGCAATGACCAAGTGATCAGAAGATGCATTCCAGAGCCGCGTCCAAGGATGTACTATCTGCTTGTCATTCCATGGTTTGTGGGGGGCATTTTAGTTCACAATGCATAATTCAAAAATTATCTCTCTCATTTAGCCTTATCCATCATTACAAGCCTCTAAAGTCCTATTGATTCATTACATTATTCGTGATCATTGGTGAAGAAATTAGAGTAATTACAAGCATATGGTGAGGTGTTAGTTAAGTGAATTTGAGTGAAAAATGTCCTTAGTGAGAAGAGTGAGTTTAACGCTATTAATATGAGTGTTCCCTTGTTATTACTCTTTTCATTCGGTTGTGAAGTTCATTTATTCCTTTTGCGTTGCTTAGTTATGATCAGTGGTTGCTTGAAAGATGTGATTAGTCAATCCATTGTTATTTATTGTTAGAATGCTCAATCTCCATTTGTATTGATAATTGAAACTTGATTCTGGTACACAATTGCCTTTGTTCAGGAGTACAAAGGTCTAAGTGTGGGGGAATTGATCGAACCGTATTTTTACACACTTTTTCATAGATAAATTAGGGATTTCAATACATTTTATGGATTAAAATTACATGATTATGCACTAATTTGGAATAAGAACATTGGCATTGAATTAAATCAAATTAAGGGCAAAACGGTCTTTAATTGATAATTTGTTCATGCAATTATTTCTTTGAACTTTGATATTACCTTGTGCTTAATTCTTGTATCAGACTAGTTCCAAGATTTGACAATTGGGCTTGATCCAAATTGATGGCCCAAAAAGGAGAAGCTGTGGAACCCTAAAAATTTGAAATCCCTCTGCCTGAATGAAGACACACACACGCCGCTACGAGACAAAAGGAGGGGGCAGCGACTTCTTCTTCTTCATTATTCCTTCAGCATCACAGCAGCTACAGGAGGGAGACGAAATCACGACGCCGCCATCATTCCTCATTCATTCTTCTCCAGCCACTGCACCATTCGCTCGCCCTCAGCCACTCGACGCCGTCGCAACCACCACCCTTCCTCCACTAGACCTTGCTCAGCCCTCATTCATCCTGATTCCACGCCACGAGATGCACGATCATCACGCCGCCAACCTTGATTCATTCTTCTCCATTCCTCTCGGCACACACCAGCACACTGCAACCTCTAGCTTCCATCATCACTGATCACGCCACCTGGAGGAGAGAGGAATGCGACAGAGTGACGGAGGAAAGGAAGAAAGAGAGCACACGAGACAGAGGAGGGAAGAAAAGAAAAGAAAAAGAAAAAAATATATTATTTCCTTCCTTAACTAACACTATGGCTGTGCATATGGAATTTTTTGGTGCTGATTCTCGAGCAATGCATGGCTAATTGTTTTGCGCCTCGGTGATGGAGTTATTGGCCAGAGCTCACTGATTTACATAGGAGAGTTTTTTTCTATCCTTCCATTAGTCTAAAATTATGTATTTGGATTTCCTAGTTTTAGGGATGATTGTATATGATTTTGGAACTGAGATGGATATTTATTTGTCTTTGTTTGGATTGATTTTCATAATTAATTTTGGATTATGCATTGTGAAACAAATATTGGTTTTGATTTCTTGATAGCATTAATTTAATATGTTAATTAGTCGTGTTATTTCTAGTTAATATGATTATTTGGTGCTTTGGAATGGCTGTTTAGCATTTCATTCTGAGAAAACTCATATTGCATTATTCTAATTTTAATTATGCATTAAATAGTTTTTAACAATATCTCAAAAAGTAATAGTTAGCTATATTCGTCGGAGCTATCACTAGTTAAAGGTTTAATGATTTTTCAACTCCCACAATTATTTTTGAGCGAGGAAGGTCATCTCTCTATCACCAAGGGCATTCATCATTTCTGAAAATCCAAAAGAATTCATTTAGTTTAAAGTTATTGCATTTGAATTAGTTAAGAAAATCATTTTATAAAAACCCTTTCCTTCCAACCATATTTTTAGCACTTAGTTTAACTTAGGGATTTGAAACAAATGCTCTTTAATGAGAGAACGATCTTAGGGTTAGTGCACTGTATTGTATTAGTTTTAAGAAATTTTTGATTGAATCTTGAGACGACTAGAGACCACGAGAATCAAAGAGCAAATCCAAAATAACTCTCGATAATTTCCATATAATTAGTACACTTTCAAAAAAAAAACTTTTTAATTATTTTTAGTTTTTTACCCCTTAGCCCTTTAAACGGCAAAACTTTGTTGGGGTTTTGTCTACGTTGATCCATATTGATATAAACCCTAATAAGAAGTGGGAAATGGTTACTTCATCCAAGTGTTGAAAGACCCACGGATGCATCATTCTAGAAAGAAGTTTCTCCTGCCAAATTGAAAAGTGATGATTCACAATAAATTGTGAGATTGGTTTTTTTTATAAGTACATATATCATTATATTGAAAACAATTCTTTTTAAGGGGAATTCTACATATGTTGACAATATTGTCATCAGGCTTCGTAGCTCCTTTAATTATGTGGCATGGCATCAGAGAGCCTAATATGGCTTGATTTTTACCACCACGAACTCTCCACTTTCTCTTCCTCAAAATTTTTAACTCCGACCCTATAAATGCTTAAATATTATATTACTCTTAAACTCTTTTTATTAGTAATGATATATATATATATATTCACATTCAAGTATGGCGTAATTAATTACATTAATTTTTCCCTTATAAAAAGTATGAAAATGCCTCCTATTATGCATTAACAACTCCCAAAAATATCTAAAAGATCACCGAATTTAGGATGCCTCACATGACTGCATATAGGAGAAACACACGCAAACAAGTTATCAAACTAATTCTAAGGCACATGTACATTTAGAGTAGAGAATTCAGGCTCACTTGTCTAGCCTAGTTAACATAAAAGCACTTGATTTTTTAAGCCTGACCCTTGAACTAACGAGCTTAGACCAGCCCATAGGCTTTTGACTTGTTTAACCAAAAATGATTTTTTAATTTAAACTAGTAAAATTTTTAATTTAAAACATAAATAATATCAAAATTAAATTTAAGATAATAATAATAAGTTATATATGAATGAAAATTTCAACATTTGAATATGAAAACTATTTTTAATACTAGTCATATGATTTATAAGTAGAAGGGTTTAGCCCGTTTGTCACGGTTTAACAAATTTCATTAGTCTACGTCGGGTTTTTGTGTATTTAATTAATATTATCCGAATTTGCTGCTTCTGTTTCATCTCTTGAACTCTTCGATGATGATATATATATTGTACGCATGGATTCTTCTTCAATGGATTTTGATATTTTGATTCTTGATTGCTGATTCTTATGGACTAGTCAGTTTGGATTAATAATATTAATCATTGTTTCTGATTTCCTTCGAAAACTCTTCCATTGACTTGACATGTCCAAGCAAAACTAAAGCCTTATTCAAATGAATCATAAGTCTAAAAATAAAAGTACAAGTTCCCAATTACCCGATTAATCAAATATTTACGTTAATCATTAAATGTGTTGTGAAAATAAAGAAAATATAAAGGATGAAGAGATGAAGAGAGAAAGATGAAGCAATGTTTTCTTCACTTGGATGTGTAAAAGGTATGGTACAAACTGTCCTATTTATAGTCTCTCAACTTCAAGTAAAAATTACATAGAATCAATGGCAAATTCAATCCCCATTAGTGTAAAAATTGTAACCCTGAGTTATTGGCATGAAAACCCATAAACACCATTCATTGTAGATGTTATGGATGATGAAAATGAAATGCTGAGAGTTTATGGACATCCATAATATATAATATTTTATAACAAAATGCAGAAAATTTAAATTAAATCTGCTGATTTAATCTTTGAATCTGAAAGCAATAGTAGTATTATTCTGGAGACTCCATACCTTCATATATATATATATATATATTGCCAGAAAAGCCATCAATAAGCACGCCCCCCCTCTCTCTCTCGTTGGTCTCTGTTACGTTTTTGCATATCTGAGATAGGGTTTGATCTGCTTATATATATATATACAGAGACACACACACACATTGAGGGTACAAAGTAGGAATAATGATATTTGTGAGTGTTTAGATGGATGTAGAAGCCACAACTTACATAACTAACGTTGTGAAGGTAACTTGGCTTTAAATTAAAGTTGATTGGTTCCAACAAGGTGTGTGTATATATATATATATATAATGCAGACATATTTTGAACTCCCATGGAATCAAGCACCCGTACAACAACACATCGTAGATCTGAAAGCAACACCTTACGTTATATATATATCATTCCAAAATAAACATAACAAAAATGCAAGCAATTCGATAATTCTCACACAATATTTATTATGATCAATCTGATTAATTAATGTGAGCTTATAAATATTGTCATTCTATTTTTATGGATTTATACTGAAGGACTTTGGTACATTGCAACATGGTATGTATGCAACTCTTTTTTTTAATAAATCAGTGTAATTAAGTCACTTTGGATATATAAGACGCTTTTATATCATAGGTGGTTGTTGCCCTATTTATCAACAATAATTAATTCTGTAATCTATATCCCAAGGTAGTCGTAGTAATAATGTGATTTTCCCTTTTTAATTTATTAATGTCACAGTTTTAAGCCTTGGCTTAATTAAAAATGCAGTCATTATTTTTTGGATTACATCAGTCATTATTTTTTGAAATGGATAAATCGTCCATCGGACCATCTTGTCAGTGTCACAGTCTCACATATAAACCGAAAAAGTTAGCACATTTATCATTTTCATGCAAGGTAGATTTTGAGGGTGACGACTAAGCACGATAGTTAAGTTTTTTTTTTTGCCAATAACTATATACAATTAAGTAGACCCTACTCTGTTGGCCAAAAAAAAAAGAAAGTAGACCCTACTCTAGTCTTAAAGTAAGGATTTTTTTTATCTTATCCATATATAAATTACTATATTAATTTTTCATATCAGGGTATATAATTTTACTCTTTATTTATTATTGTATTAACTTTATAGGGTGTGTTTGGAAAGTCCGTTGGAAGAAAAGAGTTTAAAGATTCTGAAATATTTTACGAATTTCAAGATAGTTTTATAAATTTCGATATGGTTTTAATAAATTTCGAGATGGTTTTATATTGGAATGCATGTACCGTTTGGAAAATGGTGTTCTCAAACAAGCACATAGTGCGTATTTGGGAACTCCATTGGGAGAAAGGATTTTACGGATTTCTAGATGGTTTTACATATTTTCAAGATGGTGTTTATGAATTTCAAGATGATTTTCACGGATTTTGAAATGATTTTGTCTCGACTTGCGTGCACTGTTGAGGAACGAAGTTCCAAAGAAGCACATAATCATATAGGATAATATCATCCTGATCCTTATTATAAGTCCACTTGTATAATAAATTTTTAGTTCTAAATATAGGTTCTAGTTAGAGATTATTAATTACTCTCTTTTAGTTTTACCCTTAATTTTCATTGAAAAATGAGAAAAAAGATCGGCGAAAGAGGGATATAAAATTATTTGTAAATATAGAAAACATGAAAAACTCAATAAGGGTAAAGTTGAAAATTTTATCAATTTAAAGTATATTGAATGACTTAACTATATGTGTGTGTATATCATTCCTTGATAATACGAAAATTAATTAAAGTAGACTTATAATAAGAAACATGGTTGTAGTATATATTAAATATGGGTAAAATTAATTAAAAAGTTACTAACTTTTAAGAAAAAAGATTTTTCTTGATTCCACTGGCCCTTCTTTTCATTAATCCTCTTCCTTGGCTTCTTCTACTCTATTCCTTGTAACCCAGGTAAATAATCGAATGTATATTTTTGTTGATTCTTCACCTCTTTAATTATGCAATTGGCTCTTTCTCTTTTTTCAACTAAGCATATTCAAAAAATCAAATAAAAATATTAAGAGAACACGTAATAGCAAAGTCAGCAAAACATGTAAAATAACATAGCTATCAGTAGAAATATATGGAAATCAAATTTTGAAGTATAGAAAAACTAGATGGATGGGCTAATAATAAATTGAAAATATAGAGCTTAAAAGAAGAATATATAGAATACAAGGAATGAAGAATATTTAAAAGGAAAGGAAAGGAAAGGGCAAGGAGCTAGCAAGGTGGTGGTTGGAGAAGCCACAGGAGGGAGGTCAGGCGGCTAGAGGTTGGAAAGGAAGGAAGGAAATACAAAGCTTCAATTGATGGCAATGGTGACCCTGGAACCAACCTCATCAACCCTAACGTCGATCCATTAGCTCATCACAATATTAACCTATTCTTCTTACTCCATACTCATTTTCATCATCACCATCTTCCTTCGCCCGCCGATATGGAAGCCAGCGGTGGACTCGTCGCCGGCTCTCACAACCGCAACGAGCTCGTCGTCATCCACGGCCACGAAGAGGTACTCAATCAATAATATAATCAATCAATGTCTGCTTCGTAACAATGTGATAATTCATGTTTTGTAGTACTACGTACTTAATGCATGAGATTGATTATTGGTCTTTAATTTCATACATGGTGTGTATTCACAGCCGAAGCCCTTGAAGAATCTGGATGGCCAGGTCTGTGAGATATGCGGCGACGACGTCGGTCTCACCGTCGACGGTGACTTGTTCGTCGCCTGCAACGAGTGTGGCTTCCCGGTTTGCCGTCCCTGCTATGAGTATTAACGAAGAGAAGGCAGCCAACTCTGCCCACAGTGCAAGACCAGATACAAGCCTCTCAAAGGTGTGTGTAGATGTGTGTGTGTGTGTAGAAGGATATCATCTTTGAGTCTGATGTACATATATGGGGAATATATGTTTATGATGATGAAGCATCGTGAGTATTGACTGACTGATGTTGTTCTGCATTTTTGGGAATGAAGGAAGCCCTAGGGTGGAGGGAGACGAAGATGAGGAGGACGTGGATGATATTGAGCATGAATTCAAAATCGCAGATGAGAGGAACAAGCATAACCATATAGCAGAGGCCATGCTGCATGGGAAGATATGAGCTATGGAAGAGGCCCTGAAGACGACGACAGTGCTCAGTTCCCTCCTGTCATCGCCGGGAACCGCTCCCTTCCGGTGAGTGGAGAATTCCCAATAGCTTCTCATGCTTATGGAGACCAGGTGCTATCATCTAATTCTCTGCACAAACGCGTTCATCCTTATCCAGTTTCTGAACCTGGTAACAACTTGTATATATTCTCTCACTCACAAAACTGTATATCATTCAACTCGAACTCGCCTATGTGTCTTGTTTGTTTAAATTATCCTATTTCAAGTGATTTACATGCTATGAAAGAGAAGTTTTATGTTATAAAGTTAAAAAACATATTTTTTGGTAGCTGTCACAAAAGCACCATTGGATTCGTATTTCGCAAGTAAACAGCAATGATATGAAAGCGTCTTATATATTAACAACCCTTCAAAAGGGTGATTTAACTTAAACTCTTGATGCAATTCATTAATTAAGCGAGGAAATATATACGTACGTTAAGCTCCCTCTTGGTAGGATTAAGCCGTCCCCTACTCCTAAACACATTAGCCAATAATAAATGGTTATATCAAGCTTCAACTAATTAACCAAGATGTGCCCTCATTATGGGCTAATAGTCCATGTGGTTCTTCATATACCTAATAATATGATCCAAAAAAATGTTGGATACTAGTTGACTCTCTAACAATATTTATTGACAAAAGCAGGAAGTGTAAGAGGGGACGAGAGAAACGAGGATGGCTGGAAAGATAGAATGGACGACTGGAAATTACAGCAAGGAAACTTGGGGCCTGAACCTGACGAAGATCCAGATGCAGCCTTGTACGTGTTTACTCCCCCCTCCCTCTCTCTCTCTGTCCCGTAATCTTAATGGTTGATATATATTCACAACTGATATATATATGTGGTGTGGTTGGTTATTTGTTACGTTGCAGGTTAGATGAAGCGAGGCAGCCACTGTCAAGGAAAGTGCCAATAGCATCAAGCAAGGTCAATCCATATAGAATGGTGATAGTGGCACGTCTTGTAATTCTAGCCTTCTTCCTCCGATACAGAATCCTGAACCCGGTTCATGACGCCATAGGCCTATGGCTCACCTCCATCATCTGTGAAATCTGGTTTGCCTTCTCCTGGATCCTCGATCAGTTCCCCAAATGGTTCCCCATCGACCGCGAGACCTACCTCGACCGTCTCTCCATCAGGTATGAGAGGGAAGGGGAGCCGAATATGCTGGCACCGGTGGACGTGCTTGTGAGTACGGTGGATCCGATGAAGGAACCGCCGTTGGTGACGGCGAACACCATTCTGTCGATATTGGTGATGGATTATCCGGTGGATAAGATATCTTGTTACATATAGGACGATGGAGCTTCCATGTGTACGTTCGAAGCACTTTCAGAAACTGCAGAGTTTGCGAAGAAATGGGTTCCGTTCTGTAAGAAATTCACCATTGAGCCTCGAGCTCCTGAGATGTACTTCTTTGAGAAGATCGATTACTTGAAAGATAAGGTTCAGCCCACTTTCGTCAAGGAGCGTCGGGCAATCAAGGTTGGATGAATAATTATATGCCCATTTAAGCAAGTCTTGTCTTCCGTTGTCCCATCTGGACAAACAACGACGCAGCAACCCCCCAAGGTTTCGTCGGCCGCTCCTTCGATATAGTTGAGAGCTCTAATGCAGCAGGATATGCCGCCGGTGGGCTTCAGATTCCGTGTGACGATGAAGAGCTCGACACGCACAGGGGCCGAAAGCTCAACACTCCTGCTGTTAAACGGAATATGAAGGGATCCTACGAGTTGTTTATTGCTGCAGAAGAAGAGAGAGTAAATACAGAAGAGGGCCATTGGAATAAATGCTGATGAAGGTGGAAGCAGCGTTAGGTGAGAAGCCAGGGATTTGAGCTTTTCGGCATAAGCAGCTTACTCGGATAAGCTCCTACTCACAATAAGCTGGTCCAAACAGAGCATTTGTGTGAACAGTACATGTTTTGAGCGTTTTGCACTGTGCGCCGTGCGTTTGGACTTACAAAAGGGATTCCAAACACACCCATTACTTCTGACCCAAATTTTTCATACATGTTATTTATATTAAAAATCACATATGCTTTCTTAAAGAATTATTATTAAGTTTTTGAAGAAATATCAAAACCATTCAGAACATTATTAATTTTATTCTGATTTTTTATTAAACTTATAGTGATTTTGAATTTGAAAACTTTAAATTAGGATTTTTCAAAACACATAGAATGTACTCCCCTCCCCCATCATTGTTACAAGGCACTCCAAACATCTCATGAGAATTAAGAAAATGGGGATAAATTATTAACTTTG
>JANTPZ010085615.1:0-13241 GCA_025593235.1 Vachellia pachyceras
GAAGAGGATTCACCCTTGAATGCACTCATTGCCACAAAAAAGGCACAGCAACAAAAGCTGCAGAGGCAGGGGGAGAAAAGGATCCGCCCTTAAATGCACTCATTGCCACAAGAAAGGCACAGCAACAAAAGCTGCAGAGGCAGGGGGAGAAGAGATCCACCTTTGAATGCACTCATTGCCACAAGAAAGGCACAGCAATAAAAGCTGCAGAGGCAGGGGGAGAAAAGGATCCGCCCTTAGCGAGTTTGAAGTTTGTCTCAAATTACTTAGCAAGTTTGAATGTTTTAAATTTTTTCAAACCCCAAACTTGAGGGGGAGTGTAGAAATTGGCTAAATGAAATAATGCAATTATGGGCCAATGTGAGAAAGGCCCAATGGTCCAGTTATGTTGTACAAGCATTTGCAGCATATATGTGTGCTGATGGCAAAAACAAAGTGGATGGTGATTGTATTCCTTTCTGATTGAATGAGAATCATTCCATTTCCTCTCACATTGAGAGTAACTTTGCATAAGTTAACAAGTCTAAAAGCTTAGGCGACTCATGTTAAGTGACTTGGGTTGAAGGGAGTGTTTGCAAATGGCTTAAATCTTTTCTTTACTTTCCTTTCACAAAAGTACTGACAATACCTGAAATGAACTTACAATTTTGTTTGTTATCTGATGCAAAAAAAATTCTATTATCACATTGCAGGCATGTCATTTGCATAAAAATGAGAACGTGATACGGCTGGTTGATGAAAGGTTGGGATCTGAGTTGGACACAAAAGAAGTTGCAGCCATGGTGAAAGTGGCTCTTCTGTGCACAAACGCTTCACCATCGCTTAGGCCAACGATGTCTGAAGTTGTGAACATGCTCGAAGGAAGAATGAACATTCCTGAAGTTAACCCAGAGCAAAATGCCGGTGAAGATTTGAGGTTCAGAGCCTTAAGGGACATTCAAAAGCATAGAGAAAGTCAGAGCGTGAGCACAAGCCAAACTGAAAATTCAACAGATGCCATTCTAAATAGCTCTCCCTTAACATCTGACCATGACTTACAAGGGATACGCTCAGAACCATAAAATATAATATCAATACTGAGCCTTTGTTATCTTTACTGATGAATACCTTATTCATTTTGCGCAATATAATACAACACAGATGATCTTGCTAGAAAGGATTCGTATAATATATATCCACAGATTATCGCCAACGTCCATTATGCCGAGAACAGAGAATCTTATCTTTGAGAAAAAGAGATTAAGAGGATGGAAAAGAAAAGGAGAGCCAATGTACGATGAAGTAGATGATAAAATTCCTCTTCCCATTTGGATGTGTTACTTCAAAGTTTTCATGTTGTAGGAGAGGATCAAAATGTGAAGACTGACTGGGAAGTCAGAATTTTGAAGTTTATACATATACATACACTTCTAATATAGCTATAATTAGTGTTCAACCGTTCATGAAACATGGGTTGGAGTTAAGGAATGAAGAGAGAGGTGACCATTCATACTCGCCACTGGAAACATTCGCAATAAATTCTGTTGAGAACAGTGTGTGGATTTTTAAAGACCCTATGCAACTTCCAGTCTTTTAATCTTGTAGTTGAATTTAATAATAATTCGATGATTTATTAATATACCAATTTAAGTTAATTAATATTACTCCATCTTTAATATAAAATCTATTTTTATTAAAAATTAAACAACAAATTAGATTTATATTAATAACAGGAGAGTAAACGTTGCATGCATGATTGTATTAATTACCCATCCAATCCTACTAATAATAGGAACATTATCTTCCATGAGAAATACTTGCACATTTTTTAGTGTCACATCATTTATACATTCTTTAATAAAATATTTTAATTGTCCCTTTTTTTTAATCTCATGTCTCATAAATTTATCGTAAATTCAAGATTCACAAGTTACGAGTTAATTCCTAACTCCTAATCCAACATCAATTTTAATGATGGATAATTCAATATAACATAAAATTTTACTATATTTTTATTATTTAAATAATATTCTCCAATCCGAAAGGTTTCAGAACATCGACGGATTTTTCTTTTCGACAGAGAACAACGTGGATTTTAAAAATACAAAAATTAAGATGAAACTTAGATGAAATTACTTATATCAATTAAATCTAAAGAGTAATTTACAAATTAAACATTTTAACAATTAATAATAATAGTAAAGTAAAGAGGAGCAGTATACATGATAACTACTTCCTTACTTCCCCTCATAACCTGGAAACTCCGATTAAAGCTTGGCACGCTTCTCAGCTACAGAGAGTGATTCCTGCAACAAGTTCTCAATCCCTCCAACGGCAGACATCAACCCAACAGTGATCTCATTATCCAACTCTTTATTCACTAAATTGTTTATACTCAGCTGCAGAAGCGATCAGTAAAGCAGCTGTGGTAGGTTGTGAAGAAGGAGGAGCATCATCTGATGCTGCTGAGGGAACCAGAGTCCATTCAGGAGGCAGCGGCGGCAAAGGAGCGTACACCACCAGGTTCCTCCTTGTATCCCACGACTGCGTCTTCCTCGGCCTCGTCTTCATATGGCGAGCCGTTGCCTTCTTTTATCCGGCCTCGACGAGCACTGAATCGCCAACCCACCTCCCTCTGTTCCCATCCTCAAATTCCCGAACGACGGCGGCGACGACAAGGATTGAGTTGGAATCAACAATCTGCAGCCAGAAATAGACGAACAGACATCTTCACACTCTTATCACCTCCGTTGCTCTGAGATAACCTCTACACTTTCAGCGGATCTCGCTCATCCTCTTCCATTTGCATCTTTTAACGACATCTTGAATCCCCAAACTAACCTCATTTTCTTACCCATAGAAGAAATTGAAGTCGATCGCTATCTGTCAATGGGAAATTCATTTTCACTGGAATCAAATGACCAACCCTAACTGGAGCACACCGGTTGAATATTTCTGTAACAAATTGGACATGTTTTAGTATATGCCCAATATGAGAGGAAGTGTTAGAATCATAAAATTTAGGGATTGTGTATGTAATTAAGAAACAAGGGATTAGACAATCAAGAATTAGTTAATTAATAGTATTAAATGGACATAAGCGAGTGCACTTCTCTCACACACATGTATAAAATCTCTTTGCGTATATAATACAATGAATTACCTTTTCACCAATACGAAATATTAAAATCCAAATTTAGATATGCACTTTTAACAAATTTTTGATCATGTCAAGAGGCTTTAGTTGGAGGGAAAAATGTGTCCTATTAACTAACTTAATTAACATTGTTAATCTAATCAAATTACATAAATACGTAGATTCTACATTTATGACGGGAGGTTTATTAACTTCCAGAAAATTAACATAAATTTCATTACAAACTATAAAATTTGAGTAATCATTTTATGATGTAGTACAATGCAACAAAAAGAAACAGATAAATCTTATTAAATACTGCAAAAAATTATTGGACGGTAAAAAATAGAATCTTGACATAAGGAAGATGGGTGTTTGAGTAGGATCGCAAATTGAAAGGATTGTGATCGCTAGCGTTTGTTAAGACTCATCATATTAAGTCCATTGGCTGACTTGCTTGGCCCATTAAGTGTATTTTCGGCCCAGTCCATTTTTTCCTCTTTGCTGTATATTCTAGAATATGCTGATGCTGCAATGAGGTTCTTGCCTTTCGGTTACTGTTTTCTTTCCTTATATAGTGTACAGTGGCCGTTGTGAATTATATAGAAAATCTTTTCTCTCTCTCGATTCTGTCACCAAGCTTTTCTTGGTATCAGAGCACTCAGTACCTGCCCAGCCACCGATATGTCTGCATCAAGCGAAAGCCAGAGTTCCTCGACCGCCGGCTCCTCTGCTACAGACTCTGTTCTCGCCAAGCTTACCGACAAATATCATTTTCCCACGCTGAGTTGCTCGGTCAAGCTGGACCGAACCAACTACTCTGTCTGGCTCACCCACGTTCTGACGGTCATCAAAGGGTACAAGCTCGAGGGATTCATCAACAGCACTAAGCCGTGTCCGCCGCGCTTTGTCGCTGAAAGAGATGCAACAACAATTAACCCAGCGTTTGAAGATTGGGTGTTGGCCGATCAACTCCTTTTTGGCTGGCTTCTCAACACTACGTTACTGGAGATCTCTGCTGAAATGACTGGGATCTCGACGTCTGCTGGGTTGTGGGTAGCTGCAAAACAACTTGCTGGTGTGCAGACGAAGTCGCGTCTGCTCATGTTGCGTTCTGAACTTCAACGCACCAGGAAGGGTGCAATGAGGATGGTTGAGTAACTAGCCAAGCTGAGGAGTATTGCTGACCAACTGACCGTTGCTGGAAGCTCAGTTCCACTCCTTGATCTAGTCATTCAGTCATTAGCGGGTCTAGACGGCGACTATAACCCTGTAGTCGTACAATTATCACAGAAGGCTGAAACTATTTCCTGGATTGAGCTGCAAACCGCTCTACTCACGTTTGAAAGTCGCTTGGATCAATTATCTCAGTTTGCTAATCTTTCTGTGTCTGGAAATAATTTAGCAAACTTCGTTAGATCTGATGGTGTCTCTAGTTTCAGGAGTAGTGGTACTGTGAGGAGCAGCAGATTCAGAGGGCGACGAAGCAGAGGACCAAATTTCCGTCGTCCTGGCCGTGATGACAATACACCAACCTGTCAGCTTTGCACTAGAGTTGGACACACTGTGGAGAACTGTTTTCATCGCTTTGACCGCTCCTTTGTGCCACCTTCAAGCAGAGGCAGAAGTTCTTTTACAGTTGGAAGAAGAAATCCTTCTTCCTCAGAGACTGACAATGCTTATTGGGCCTCTCCAGACATAATAGCTGATGATGCGTGGTTTATGGATAGTGGAGCCACGAGCCATGTTACAAATGACCTGAACAAGCTTGACACCTCCTTAGACTTGTCTGGTAAGAAGAAAATTACTTTGGGTGATGGACACAAGTTATATGTAAAGAAAATAGGCTCTTCAATTATACGTAATGTACCTGATAAGGAAGTTACACTGAGCAATGTCTTGTATACACCTAAGATCAAGAAAAATCTACTTAGTGTCCATAGAGTGGCCACTGACAATAATGCCAATGTAATATTTAACTCTGAAGCTGTTCTTGTGAAGGCTCAAGACACAGGGGAGACACTACTATAGGGAAGAGCAAATAAAAGTGGCATGTACGAGATTTGCAATGCCAAGGAGACTGAAGAAAACGTACTGGTTTCTGCTGATGAGCCTGATGATAAATCATTTAGTAGTAAAATTTCTAGCAAACAGCTATGGCACAATAGACTGGGCCATCCTAGTAGTAAGGTTTTGAATCAAATTATCACAGATTGTAATCTGGAAATTGACTTGAGAAATGAAAAAGACTTTTCCTTCTGTGAATCTTGTAGAATGGGCAAATCTCACTCACTTCCTTTTAACACCTCTAGCAACATTGCATCTAAACCACTAGAACTAGTTCATACAGACCTGTGGGGTCCTACACCAACAGTATCTTCAAACGGTTTTCGCTATTATATACTGTTTTTGGACGATTACAATAGGCACTCCTGGATTTATCCATTAAGATCTAAGGATGAAGCCTTAATTATGTTTACCAATTTCAAAAAGTTTGCTGAAAACCAGTTCGATAGTAAAATCCAGATGGTTCAAAGTGATTGGGGAGGTGAGTACCGTAGTTTTTGCAAACTATTAGATGACTCTGGAATTTTATTTTGACATTCCTGCCCTCATACTTCAGCTCAAAATGGAAGGGCTAAGAGAAAACACCGTCATATTGTAGAAATGGGACTGACTTTGCTGGCTCAAGCCAAAATGCCTCTATGTTATTGGTCGGAGGCTTTCCATATTGCAGTTGAATTGATTAACAGGCTGCCTACTACTGTGTTGAATGGTCAATCTCCATATTTTAAATTATTTGGAAGGAGGCCAGAGTATAATCTTCTGAAAACTTTTGGAACAGCTTGCTACCCATATCTCAGACCCTATAATAATCATAAGTTGCAGTTTAGGTCCACCAAATGTGTTTTCATTGGCTATAGCAACTCTCATAAAGGCTATAAATGCTTGAGTCCTACTGGTAGAATTTATCTCTCTCGGCATGTGGTTTTTAATGAATTTGAATTTCCTTTCTCTACAGGCTTTATTAACAAAAGAAAGTCACCAGAGGAAACTATTGTCCAGACTGAAATGCCTTTGAGATCTCCTGCCTCTCTTCCTTCAGAGACTCTTCAAGCAAGTTCTGGTACAGAATCTTTTGATGTCCCTCAGCACAGTGGCAGTTCAGAATCCTTTAGTGCTCCTCAGCTCAGTTACAGCCCCATCAATTTGTCTACCAATATGATCACTAATAGAGACACATCATCACAGCCCAATGTGAATGCTGAGAGTGAACATCTATCTCCAGAAACTAGTCAAAGTGATGACGTGCAGATGGTCAAACCAGCTGGACACCACATGACTACTAGAAGCAAGGCAGGTATACATAAACCACTCTTGCCTTACATTGGATTTGCTCATTCTGATCTGTGCAACCTTAGAGAACCTCTAAGTGTTAAAGAAGCAATGAGTTCTCCCGAGTGGAAGAAAGCAATATGGAATGAATATAATGCCTTGATGAAAAATCAAACCTGGAAATTAGTGCCTAACACTGGACATAGGAAAATAGTTGACTGTAAATGGGTGTTCAAAATGAAGCCCACAGTTGATAAATCAGTGTTTAAGCACAAGGCTCGTCTAGTTGCTAAGGGTTTCCAACAAAGTCCAAGTATAGACTTTAATGAAACCTTTAGTCCAGTACTTAAAGCTCCAACTTTAAGGTTTGTCTTGACAGTTGCAGTGACCTTTAAATTGGGCTATTAGACAAATAGATGTCAATAATGCATTCTTAAATGGAGATCTTCAAGAACTGGTTGTTATGAAACAACCAGAAGGGTTTGTTTCACCTAAGCATCCTAATCATGTGTGTCTTTTGAATAAAGCTTTATATGGTCTTAAGCAAGCCCCTAGGGCATGGTTTGATAAATTGAGGATCACTTTGACAAATTGGGGTTTTATTCATTCGAAGTGTGACACATCTTTGTTCTTTCTCAAACATAAAACAACTGTTATGTTTGTTTTAATCTATGTGGATGATATGATTATTACTGGGAATTCTGTCAACACTCTGGAGTTGTTTATTAAGAAGCTGAACTCACACTTTACTCTCAAGGATTTGGGACCTTTGCATTGTTTTCTTGGTATTGAAGCTTTCAGGAATGTCTCGGGTCTGCATTTGAAGCAAGAAAGATATATCTTTAATTTACTGGACAGGTTTGGCATGTCTAATTCCAGTCCAGTTTCTACTCCCATGATAGCAAATAAGTATTTTTCTAAAGATATTGGAATTCCTCTGAATAATCCAACAATGTATAGGCAAGCTGTTGGTGCTTTACAATACTTGACCTATACTAGACCAGATATTCTATTTGCTGTAAATAAATTAAGCCAATTTCTTAGCTCACCCACTGTTGATCATTGGCAAGCTGTAAAAAGAATATTTCACTATCTCAGGGGCACAACAGATTTATCTCTACATATTAAGCCCAGTAGTCATCTCACTCTTCAAGGTTACTCAGATGCTGATTGGGCAGTGTGTCCAGATGATAGACGTTCCATTGGAGGATTTTGTGTGTTTTTTGGGGACTCACTAATATCTTGGTTAGCTAAGAAACAGCAAGTGGTTGCCCGCTCTAGTGCAGAATCCGAGTACAGATCTCTTGCTAACCTTTCTACAGAGTTAGCTTGGATTCAGTCTTTAATTAATGAACTTGGCTTGTATCTTAAGCACCCACCACCAGCTTGGTGTGATAATATAAGTGCTGCAGCCTTGGCTTCTAATCCTATTTTCCATGCCAGGACTAAGCATATTGAATTGGATATATATTACATAAGGGATAGAGTCTTGAATAAGCAACTTGCTGTCTACTACATGCCTTCTTCCAAGCAGATTGCTGATTTTTTTACCAAGGCTTTATCTCACTCTAAATTTTTGGAGTTCAGGTCCAGACTAGGCCTAATATTTCCCCCAAGCTCTAGTTTGAGGGGGATGTTAAGACTCATCATATTAAGTCCATTGGCTGACTTGCTTGGCCCATTAAGTGTATTTTCGGTCCAGTCCATTTTTTCCTCTTTGCTGTATATTCTAGAATATGCTGATGCTACAATGAGGTTCTTGCCTTTCGGTTACTGTTTTCTTTCCTTATATAGTGTACAGTGGCCGTTGTGAATTATATAGAAAATCTTTTCTCTCTCTCGATTCTGTCACCAAGCTTTTCTGCGTTCGAGGGATTTTGTGGGTAATACGATTGATAATGAATTGGGAGACTACTTGAAGGAACAAATAGATTTTGATGAGAAAAAATCATCTGGTTTTGATGTTGCTGCTGCTGATGATGAGAAGGTTCTGCAAGAACATAAAGATTGGTGATATCATGGATGCTTCTTCTTCTTTTTCTAGCTCTATCGTTATTGTTGTTATTATTTTCTTCGTTATTCTCCAGGCGATCAAAGAACTTTTGAGTATGGCTTGCAATTTGGGTCCGTGTCCTTGTCTTCAAAACATTTTTGGAAATTTCCTTCCAATTTCCCTTCCCAGACATTTGTATTCCAGAAAGAAATAACCTATAATTAGTAGAAAGGGAAAAAATGCATATACATTAGGGCATTTATCATAAGGCGAAAAAACAGTCATCAAGTGGAATTGAGAAATTTTCAAATATGTATCCATGTGCGTACCTGTGCTCTTCCTCTGACCAATGCTTTCCCTCATTGATTTCGGTGTGAACATCTATTGGTGCCTTCAAGTCAGAGTAAGGCTGATGATGATAAGTGTTGGCTATTAGAGAGCCACCGAACGTCAGAGTAAAATTCAGGTGATGTCTTCGGCGGTGGTAGCTCGTGATGATGTGGTTGTGGGTTATATTGAACTCCATAAGACAGATTTTGTGGGTTATATCGATGTGTTATTGGAGGAACTGGATGAACAACATGGTTTTGAGGAGTTGAATAATGAGGGGCATGATGAAATGGGTTTGATGATGGAATCTGAGGCAACCCTGTCATCGCCGGTGACATGTGATCCAGTCGTGGCCAGTGGGAGACCAATCCCGCCGTTATAGGCATGCTAGCTACAGGGATCGCCGGCGGTGTTATATTCTGCTGGTGGTTGAACTGATTCATTGAAAGTGGCATGTGAACACTTGATGGAACTTGTGGGGTTAACTGAATCGTTGGATTAGGTGAGTGATGATGCAGTTGAGAGCTGAATTGATGCATTATTGATTGCAGCTGATGCATTGGACTACCATATGTGACTGGAGTCTGAACCGCTTCATTCTCCGGCACATTGCCAGTGTCACCACCATCAGGGTCTAGTAATAGTTGTTCAAGGTGTCGGACAAAATCGTCAACATCCTGCTCCGGCGCATTGCTCGTGTCATCATCGTCGGGGTCTAGTAAGTGTTGTTCAAGGTGTCGAACACAAGTTTCAAAATGGTTCTGAAAACAAAATCAACACAAGCCATACATACATACATACATACATACATACATACATACATACATACATACATACATACATCTTTCCGTAAGTCTATGAACAATAAAAATCATATTCTATATATATATTTTTTTTCTTTTGCTAGCCAAAACTTAACATGTGTAAGAGTTTGCCTTCACTATTTGAAACCTAGGTTTTGACCCAAAACCTAGATTTTGTCTAAGTACAAAAATTTTGTTGAAAGCTATTTTACCAAAACCTTGGTTTGAAACCTAAGTTTTCTCTTTCATACTTTTTTCCTTATTTCTCTTTCCGCTTTTCTACCTTTTTCCTTCTTTTTTTTCCTCTTTCCTACTTTTTCTTTCTTCTTTCCTACTTTTCATTCTTTCTCTTTTCTCTCTTTTACTTACTTTTTGCATCGGAATTCGTAAAAGCTAATAAATTCCCAAACATAAGGGTTTGTTTGGAAGCTATTTTGAAAATAGCTTTTACAAATTCTGATGTAAAACTTAGATTTTGAAGAATAGATTTTGGAAAATAACCTTTTCAGATTCTGAGGCAAAATCTATATTTTGAAAAGTGATTTATGTTTGGGAAGTTATTAGCTTTTACGGATTTCGAGGTAAAAAAAGTGTGTAGGAAATAGGAAAGAGAAAGAATGAAAAGTATGAAAGAAGAAAGAGAAGAAAGAAAAAGTAGGAAAGAGGAAAGAGAAACAAGGAAAAAGTAGGAAAGATGAAAGAAAAAGAAGGGAAAATGTAGGAAAGAGAAAACATAGGTTTTAAAACCTAGATTTCAAATCGAGGTTTTATAACCAAAATCTCAGAAAATTTTTTATAATTGGACCAAACATAGGTTTTAAAATCAAATCTAGGTTTCAGGAAGTGATGGCAAACAAGCCCTTGTCACTTTTCAAAACCTAGGTTTTACCTCTAGAATTTGTAAAAACTATTTTTCAAAATCTATTCTTCAAAACCTAGGTTTTGCCTCGGAATCTGTAAAAGCTATTCTGAAAATAAGATCCAAACAAGCCCTAAAATATCTAACCCAAGATAGGGTGGAAGTAAAGTAGAGGTGTGTTGGAATTGAAAGATACTGGACTGGGTTTGATCGTTTATTGCCATCGTGTTGTCCAAAGAATCTGAATGCGAAAAACTGGTAGAAGCAGCGTCCTTCTATGGGTATTTAATAATAAGAATGGGAACTGGGAGTGGTCACATTTTGCGTTTACTTACCATTAATTTGGAAGATGAGAACAGATATAATGACGCAACAGGTTTCAGAGACAGAAGGCAAAAGGGAGGCCAATGGGAAACAACTGTGCTTGGTCAGCATCAATTTCAATTAGCAACCATTTAATAAGATTTGATTTGTTGAGGCTGTCTTTAGCCCCGCTTCAAAATACCATCAATTTGTTCCCAGTAAACTATATGTTCATCAGTTAGAAAGCTCATATCTATATCTGTACATTGGTAAATTCCGTGCCAACAAAATCCCAATCCTAGGCGGGATTTCTACATCTTTGCCTTCCCATCTAACTACATGGATTATGATTTAGTAGTGAATAAGACAACTTTGTCATGTTTAGGCTGGAGCGAAAACATAATTAAAAAGAATTCAAGCTGAATCAAATCAACCACTCCTTTCCCCCAACCATCGATTTGAATCAAGAAGAGAAAAGGATCAATAAATAAAAGGGAAAACTGCATAGCTTTAGCTCCATTTAGATTTTTCTTTCAAAATCAAACCATTCAGATAATAAGTATCTGGCATTGTACCAAAAATACAAGTCTCTGGCCCATTAATATCTTTATAATGATCCAACTCCATATGAATAATAATAGACACATTCATTATAGCTTGGATTTTATATTTTGAATTTAGTGTTACTCTTACGTACCTTTCATATCTAAGCCTGATCCAGCTTTTCTTTAATGAGTTTAGTTGTCAAATGTTTATTGCAATAAGATACTAAGCATGTGTTTTCATGCATTCTAATAGTTGGTGTGTGCACTCTATCTATAATCCGTGTAATCCTTAAAAAACAGGAGCACTGGTGGAACCTAGCTACTCACCTGATCATTGACTTATCCTCGTTCTAGTAACAGTAGACGACACTGGCTAACATTACAATCATTACATTTATGCATATCGTAATGATGTATCTTAAATAAATTTAAGGTAATAACTATTGTCCTTTAATTTCGAAAAAGTGTACAAGTTAATCTCACTCGTACCTGAAGAAAGTGGATGAAAGCTTTACTCTTCAACTTGGAGAAGTCTGTGTGTGCAGATTTCTTGTGTAGCGAATTGCTATGACCGTTTTTTTATCACTTGCATCCTGTTTACAATGTAAGTATCGCATTCACTTATTTGTTTCAATTAAATATTTGAACTACTGCTTCTTTTTAACCAAAAGATACGTATATGGCGTTAGATAGATATGTAAGGAAAACTTAATCTAAATTAAAATAAATCATTACCGGACATAAATCGATATGCAAAGAAAACCAATAACGAAAAACGGTGATATTTTGCAATAACCGCACATAAATAAATCATAAGTATACGGCGTTAGATAGATATGTAAAGAAAACCAATAACAAAAAACGGTGATATTTTGCAAACTAGGTTCGTTTTTCAATTTTCTTTGTATTCAATTTTTTATAAAGGGAGAATTATAGTGAAGGATTTATAAATAATATTTATTATTTTTCATGATAATTTATTAAAAACAACATAAATATAATTTTTCATGTAAAAAACATCAAATGAAAATTTATATTTCATAAATTCATAAAATTTATGATTTGAAGGGAAAACAAATAATCTCCAAGGTGAATTGAAGATCACTAAAATTCTATTGCACTTCAAAATTCTAACTTAAAAAAACTAAAGCACTAAACATACAATTAATCACTACCATTATCTCCAACGGCATCATCATATGTTGCATTAGCAACGATAATCTGTGATTAGGGATACGTATAGAAAACACAAATCACGCACATGGCTGGAGCTGGAGCTGGAGCAGGAACTTCGGAAATCGTGATGGAGGCACCCATCATATTTGTGCGTGCACGTGTGCATTAAAACTAGCCTAGTCGCTTGCCACACATGCTCGGTGGTGCTAATATTTTTCCCAGTTTTCCATTAACCGGCATATAATTAAAGGCCCGTTTGGTTCGAAGCAAATGTAGCGATGGAATAGGAAAATTTAAATTTTCCATTGGTGGCGGCCGTTTGGTTCGAAGATTCAAATAGAAAATGGGTTCCCATTTTCAAGCGTCCGCGGGAAAATCTGCAGCAATGGGAAGTGAAATTCAAAGACGCGTAAATACGGATTTGCCCTCCTACAACATTGGACATATATATATATTGAAATTCAAAGGCTCTCTGCCGTGGAAACATATGCAAAACAAAAGAAGGAGCTGCGAGCTGGTTAAAGGAAGAACATATATATATATTGGACATATATATATATTCGAATGAGATGCTTGCAATTTCAAGGGTCATCTCGAGGGTTCATTCGGATAAGCTGAAGATGAGCAGCTCATTCGAATGAGCCACAAGGCTCATTCGAATGAGATTCTTGCAAATTCAAGGGTCATCTCGAGGGTTCATTCTGATAAGCTGAAGATGAGCAGCTCATTCGAATGAGCCACAAGGCTCATTCGAATGAGATGCTTGCAAATTCAAGGGTCA
>JANTPZ010085616.1:0-11397 GCA_025593235.1 Vachellia pachyceras
AAGAATTATTAATATATCAACTTGATAACTATTAGCCAACTCTTTATTATTTGATCCTTATAAACATACCAACCGTACTAAGCGTTATCTCAGTTTGGATCAATGATATATCTCTATTTTATATATGATAAGTGTACCTAATATTGATCATTTGGTACCTTAGTTGGAATTAAATGTGTTGATTAGATGTTACTTTTGTTAAAGAGTGATTTTATGAATTAATTGATAATTTGAGATTTCTTTTACCTCTCTTTAAATTCCCCAAATATCTTTCATTTTAATTACATAATATTACATCACATTTGGATTTAATGTGCAGGAAAATGAGGACCTAAAACCATCTGAATTAATTCACAACGCCACCTGGAGCATTTTTTCATCAATTAATTCCACAACCTCCAGGATCCAAGAAGCCGCCACTGTGCATTCATGGAATTATCCATTAATTCCTACAATCACTCTCCATTTGGGCCACGAACTGGAAAGCCCAAGAGGGAATCATTTTCACACAAGACCCATCCACTCGACGGCCCAGGAGCAATTAATGGATTAATTCCATTTGCTTGCCACGCACACAGAGGGACAGCTGGATGGAGGAAAGAAAAAAGAAAGAAAGAACGCAAAGGAGGCAAGGGGATTCCATAGGCACGCACAATATTTACCCAATTAATCTCTCCATTAAATTTGGGGGACAGAGGGCGGCCACACGCATTCACAAGGATCCGGAGAGGCCACACGCATTAAATTTGGGGGACAGAGGGGAGAGACCACACAGCACGCCGCCAGCACACAAGGATCCGGTTCCCATGGCTTTCAGAGTACCTGAGATTTGGTATAGTCGTTCTCCTATCATGAGCACCTGATCATTCCACTCCTTGATGATTTGATGAAGCTTTTCAGAATTCTTGAGCTAAGAGGGAAGGTTGGTTGTTCCTAATTTTAGTATCCACTCTTTATATATTTTGATTATAGTTGCTAGATGTCTAGGACGGTGATTCATATATATATATTTGAGGATTATTACTGGTATGTGTAATCTGGATATTAATACTTGCATAAGATTTGCACTTAACGAATTGTTAATTATCTTGTGGAACTATTTTTCACTATAGTTGATAATTCTTGTTCTTGAAGCTCTCAATTTAGTTGAAAGTGAGAGGACCTTTGTGAATCTAATGTAAGCTGGCATCTTAAGACACCTCTAGTGAACTAAAGGAACCTAGGTGGCTAAGTAAATTTTACTAGTGGTGTTGATTAGGAGAAGGTTTCTTCACTAGTCATTGGCTAGTTATGTGTAATTGAACTTAATTAATTGGAATTAGGAAGATTGGCTAAGTTATTCATCAAGGAAATTCACTTCATCCATTATCCATTCCATTATAAAAATAAGAAGAAGAAAAATTAGAAATAGCAACCATTTAGTCTAGTTAGATAGATAATACATATTTCGCATACTTTTGGATTAATTTGTTAATTATTCTAGATTATTTAATAATTCAATATAGGTTCTGTGTAAACATCCACGTAAGTTAATTCTCATATATTATATTTAATTTAGTTTTATTTAATAGCCTGAATTTATCACTCTGATCACGGACACACATCGAAACATGTGAAGCGGTAAACACAACAAATAAGATAAGGCTTTCTTTTTGGCTCTCGAGGGTTCATAGTTTATTCATTTGCTCATGATATTTTGAATTTTAAACAAATTTTAATAAGGGATTGAGCTTATTACGTCAGCCCTTAGACGTATTACTCCAATTCTTATTTTGCAAGATTCTTGCAACAACTTCATCAAAGATGCATTAGGTCATTAATATTGTCGAAATGAGAAGCAATAGAAATGAGAAATAATGAGATTTTAATTAGGGGGAATCTAAAAAAAATTAATATTGGATGAAGTATATGTTTAATCTTTAAATTTATGTCAAATTTCAATATAGTCCTTTAAATTTATAAACTGCTGTTTAAGTCTCTAAATAATAACACTATTAGTCTTAAAAATGCTGACCCAACAAAGTTAAACAGTGAATTTGTAATTCAACGATGACAAAAACGCTAAAATTTTAATTTTTTAATGTAATCAATTTTATATTGTATAAGTTAAGCATGATTTTCCAGCATGTAATTACAAAAATACTATTTAAATTTGTTTAGTTAGTATTTTTATTAACTTAAACCAACAATATTAAGATTAATAAACTAAAAATATACTTTATAAATGTAAAAGGATTAAACTGAAATGGCAACCTTAGAGTAACAGACGCATGCTATTGCCAATCAATATTTTACTTTGTATCTTTTTTTTTTGGGCGACAGAATGACCATTGTTTTGTTTGGTTGGTTTGCCCATACAATCACGTTGTACACAAGTCGGGACAAAACTCCTCTTACATACTTATCTCAAAATTTATAAAATTATTCTCCCAACGGATTCTCAAACACTCATAGGGAGAGAGACGGCGCCCGCTTATATATTTGCAAGGACGCCATTGATGAACTGATAGATTTAAACTGGACGATGGCTCATCAGCTCAAGAATTTGTAGTTTCAGGTACGTAATTAAATCTATCAGTTTTTACTTTCTCGCTCTATCATTGATTAACTGATAGATTTAAGCTGCTACTTTATTTCTCTCTCTAGTTTCTGTTCACGTTCTTTTTCTTCATCTAATATTTCAAACTTCATTCTAGCTAGTTACTGTTCTGGGAGAAGATGGCGTGGTTGTTTAAGCACAAAACATCAGATCCGGAAAGTGATGCTTGCAATTGCTAGTCCACGCACTTAATCCACATGTGAATTTCGTATCCTATGCTTTTCCTTCATCTCACATTTCTTCATTATCATTATTATCATTTATAACTTTTGCTCACTTCTTTTTGAAAAAGTAAACATAAAATTGAAAAAGCATGCGCCCTCTACCCGGTAAAACAATGACTAATATCATATTTTACTACCTAAAAAATTAATTACTCTAATGATGCTACCACTGCTTCTATTGCTTGTTCTCATTCATCTCCTAATGTCTAATCTCTAATTATTTGAACGAATGTTAAAATGATTTTGGTATATGGTTATTAACTTTGAATGATTCATAACTATAGAAATTCTCATTATTGTTATATTTTGTAATTGTTACAGTTAAATTATTGATGCGTTTTCTTCTAGATCGTTAATAGATATTATTAATATTATTGTGTAATTTTTTATTTTCAATTAAACTATATTATTTTAGTATGGCCAATCTAACTGACCCTGACCTGACCAGACCATTGACCCTTATATATTTTCCTCAGTCATCTCATTAGCCTTTTCATGCATTTATCATCTGCATCCCTCTCTCACCGTGTCCCTTCCACTGGCCATGCATCTCTTTGGAACACATTTTTTCTTCCAAAAATTAGAAAGGGAAATTAATGTTTGAGCACTTCAATTTTAATTCACTTGTAACCCAATTTTCCTTAATTATAAGAGTCGAAAATGACAAGAATAATATTATAAAGAGGTGAAAAGCTAAGAAATGAGTCATAAGTGAGTAAAAAATTTATAGAATGAGTTGCATAGTGTCATATTGAGGCAATGAGTCATAAGCAAGATAAAAATTGAAGAACTAAAACATTTATTTTCCAAATAAAATAAAAGAAAATGAGAAAAATCTCCCTTGTAATTTTCTAATCCATGATTCATCTTAGCTATTACTCCAAGTAGTAGTGTTATTTGCACCTTGAATGAGATCTTATAGTTAAAGCAGAAGATAATATTATTTAGTGTTTTCAATAATTGTTCAAGTTACTCTTTCATCGCCATTCAAATTACTTCTTACAAATTGTTCAACCATTTAAAAAAAGAAAAAGGAATTGTTCAACCATTGTGGAGAGGAGTGTTGTTGTTGTACAGTTGCAAGTTTAGTCTGTCATGGTTGATGCATAAAATATGGGCCGTTGGATGATGCATATGAGATGTGGGGAAGATGTGTGTGAGGATGGGATCTGCACCTGCTGTGCCTCAATGTTTACAATTCCGGTCTCCGTCTATCACTCTCACTCTGTGACGCACTGACGCTGCTGTGTCCCAGTCCCATCCCAATTTATTCACTTACTCTGCTGTGTCCCAGTCACTCTCACTCTTGGGGGCTCAGTGCAGAATTTTTTTTTAATTAATCTGGGTGGGGATAGGACACCCCGTGGGTGATCCAGTCCCCCGTCCCGTTAAGAGTGATACCCGCCTGTCACAGATTTGATATGAACGGGTTTAAATGGGTTAAATAGTAGCGGGTAGCGGGTAGCAGGGGGCGGGTTGGGTTTTTTTCTCACCCCTACTTACAATTACATAAAATCTCAATTTGTTTTAATATATATAAAAATTTATATGAAAACAAGAAAATTCTTCCATGAAAATAAATTATTTCTATTTTATTATTTTTTATAAATAATAAAATAAGTAGTTCATTCAAAAATTCATTACATTTATCCGTGTGTGTATTTGTCAACTATGTATATAGTTTACACACATTATTTGAAATTAAATGCTATTTATTTTATTTGAAGTAATTGTTAATTTTTGTCTTTATAGTTTTGACTTAGTCGTATATGAATCCTTAAATTTTAGCTCTGTGTAATTTAATTCTTATAGTTTTGATTTAACTACAATATAGTTTCTAAAGTTTTACTCATTATAACTCAATTTATTTTAACCAGTTCAAATATCAACCCCTTTATTTAAAAAAAGATTAAAATCGACAAAAAACCTCTAAACTTAAAGTCAGTTGAATGTGACAAATGTAAGTTTCAAAATTTAAATTTAACCTTTACGTTTTTAGCATGGTACGCGAACTCGGACCGGATTGGCCGAGTCAGCCCGTGACTCGGCGACTCGGCCTGAAAACCGGTCCGAGTCAGCTATTGACCCCGAATCATGATCGACTCGGTGACTCGGCCATGACTCAGGGTAAACCGGCCTTAACTCGGTCGACCCATCGAGTCTGGCGGGTGGACCGAGTTATATTTTTTTTCCATGAAACAGGGACAAAACGACGGCCTCGTGATGGGTCAGAGGAGAAGAGAGGAAGTGTGGGTGATCGTGATACTAAAGAAAAAGCTCTGCGCATACGAAGCTCTGTTTCTCCCTGTGGTTATCACCGGCGAAAGCTCCATTTTGGAGTCTTCTCCGGTTGCTCCTCATCGTTTCTCCTTTCTCTGTCTCTGCTAGGTGGTAGCCTGAAATCTGGAACATCGTGGACCATCGCCTGCTGGTGGAAACGGACGGAGGTCATGGCGGAAATTGTAATGAAAATGGAGAGAGGGCGAGTGGGAAGTGTGACGCGAGATATGAGTGAGGAATGATATGCAACCGGAAAAAATGAAGTTCCGATGGAGGGGGGATGTGGCTGAAGAAGAAAGAGAAAAGGGGGCGGCGTGGGTTCGAATGGAAAAGAAAATGGAAAGACCTTGGCGTGAGTCAGCCATGAGCCGAAGAAAAAGAAAAAAAATAATAAAAAATAAAGTGGAGAGGTGAGGGAGGAAAAGGATGAAATGGTGATGTGGGGTGAAATGACTAATGAGGGAGAGAGGATTGAATGATCAGACGGTGAGATGGATTGGAGTGAATAGAAAAATGGGAAAAAAAACATGAGAGACGAGAGAGATTGGTTGCAGCTGAGACATGACTAAGCTCAGTCCTGCAAAAACCAAAAGCCAGGAAGGAAAAACGTGGGTGGCAACAGTGTGAGGTGTGATGGTTGAGTGTTGGGAGGGAAAAATCATGTGGGAGAGAGGATAAAAATAAAACTGAGAAGGAAAAAAATAAATTTTTATAAGATAAGAGGAAAAGAAAATTAAAAAAAAGGATTATATATGTGTGAGATATGAATAGATATATATACTCTATATTTTATATAATGAATATTTTAAAATTATAAAGAATGTTAAATAATAAATAAGTTATAAGTATATTGTTGGTTTTTATTTTATTGTAAAATGAATATTATTGTAAAGTATATTTTTAAATTTTTTTATTACACACCGGTTTGACCCCCCGGTTTGATTCCGGTCTGATCCACTGACTCTTAACCCACTACTTTATCCGATTCAGTCATCGATCCGATTTCCTGTAACTTGATTTTTAGAGACTCTCAACTATTTCTTTTGCCATTTAAATTACTGACAGAAACTGCCACTCATATCAATGATGTTGAGACATCTGACATTTAATATTTTTTATTATAGATCCCTTGATGTTAAGCTACCATTATCTTATAGTAGGAGAAAAGATATTATTCATTACATAGTATATGAAAAGGACAATAGAACATCCAATCATGTGACAACAATGCGTTCACTTTGATAGACAATAGTCAGAAGAAGAAAAATGTAATGATAGGGGTTTGATACCAAAATTTAAAATTTGAAAAAGGTTATAAAATTAAATTTTGCATGAAATGTTAGGTTTATATATATATATGCAATTGCCATAAAGCTCAAGGGCTTTTGAATATAATAATCTACATTTTTATCCATGTCAAATGTCAAATCATCCTTATTATTTAACATGTCATTTTTATCATTAAAGTAACGACGATCAGGGGATAATGTTCAAAATTTAAAATCCCTAGGGGATAATATACAACCCGCCTAAAAGTTTTGATGAAGTAGTAGACTTTAATCTTTAAAAAATAAAATTATATATTTCATGAATTATATAAATTAAAATTTTAAATGGTTAAAAAAAATATAGGAATTGAGTTAATAAATTTCGAGAATTAAGTATAGACTGAATCAAAATTACAGAAAATAAATTGAATCAAATTAAAATTTAAGAACCAGGTTATAATGATACCAAAACTATAGCAAAAAGAAATAAGAACTGCTTTGATTTCGTTTAAACAAGTACTGATAATTATTTGAAACAAGTGTTTCAACATATTTCTTTTCGTAAATATAATTTATTAGAACAATCATCCAAACACAAATTTAATTTTTATTTTTTTAGAATTATTTTTGCAAAAACATTATAACACTATTCCTTTTTTGGCCAAAATTTTAACACTATTCAAAGAAAACAAAAACTAAAAACAGAATGAAACAAGGCCTAATTTCCCCTAAATTTGAGAAGGCATGCGCACACGCGTATGCAAGGACTTTTAACCCATCTTTGAACGCGTTTGTTTCACAGGGAAATGGCAGAAGCAGAAGTAAACTCCAACGCTGTATCAGCAGAACAACTTCAAATGGCTGCTTCACCTCAGTCTAAGAAGCCTCTCCTTCATCTTCTAGATGATCCAAGTACTCTCTCTCTATATATATATATATATATATTTATATGTATATGCACAGATATAGTAGTAAATCGCCTTTTCATTTTGTACCTTTAACTAGCTCACTCTATTTCACGTTGAATTATTCTTATGACCATCCATTAATTAACTTGATTCAGAAGAGCGAAGAGATAAATACCTAAAGCTATGTGTCTCCCTTCACAAAGCGGCCACTAAAGGTGATTGGAAAGCGACCAATCGCATCTTAGAGAATGATTGGACTCTGCTTCGTGTAGCCATAACCATGCG
Source organism: Vachellia pachyceras (assembly GCA_025593235.1). NCBI lineage: Eukaryota > Viridiplantae > Streptophyta > Magnoliopsida > Fabales > Fabaceae > Vachellia > Vachellia pachyceras. Next base: position 7,565 of record JANTPZ010085616.1, read on the forward strand.
GTGGGTGACACTTCTCCATGTGGCCGCCGGAGCGAATCACATTGGCTTCGTGAAGGAGCTAATGAAGATTATGGATTCATTGGACTTGGAATTGCGAGATGTGAATGGTAACACTGAGTTTTGCATCGCTGCAGCAACTGGGAATCTGCAGATTGTTGAGATAATGGAAATAAAAAACCAGAACTTGCCAACAGTAAGGGGAGGCGCCGGAATCACTTCTCTTCACATGGCTGCTTTATAAGGAAAAAGTGAAGTGGCTTGGCATCTATACTCTAAAACTGTTAAAGATTTTGAAGATAAAGACAGGATCGTGCTGTTATTCTACTGTGTTAACACTGGAATCTATGGTCAGTGTATTAAACCCATAGATGAAGACAAAAGAATATTTGAAGTCTATGATTAATTTGAAGCATGATATTGCATCTTGTGCTAAACTTTTTGGGGACACAATAATTATGACTTCATTTTTTTATTCATTCATTTGTGCAGATTTAGCGTCGCACTTGCTTAAGAAGAAATCAGATCTTGCTTTTAAGAGGGATGAAGCTAATGAGACGATATTGCATATATTGGCTCGAAATAAGCCTTTAGGCATGTGAATTCTCAATTTGCTTTTCATTTTACTTTGGCACTAACTATATCCATTTTTCTATTAACTTTTTTAATTAATTTTTGAAAGGAATGATGATGACTAATGTTAAAATTTGATTATAACCTAATCAATGTCCCATTCCTGTCTTTCAATATAATTTCAGGTTTGAAGCGAACTCAGCAACATCAACTTGTACAATTCATATGGAGTATGCTTCTTACTAAAGACGACAAGGAGATTTTGGGAACCATAAAAGCACCTTCGCAAGTAGTATTTATTGCCATAGAAGTTGGGAATTTTGAGTTTCTGGACGTGCTTAACCTATCCAGAGTTGATATGGGGAGTTGATGATAGAAATCGAAGCATAATTCACATTGCCATTTTGCATCGTCATGCTAATATCTTTAGTCTCCTACATGACATTGGCCCAATCAAAGATTTGATAGCATGCTTTTTGGATAATAAGGATCAAAGTAATTTATTACATATGGCTGCAAAATTACCACCACCAGATCGACTAAACTTGGTCTCCGGAGCAGCTTTAGCTTGCAGATGACTCTCGAGTTATCATGGTTTGAGGTATTTTACTGATAACAATATTTAGTCTATCTATAATGTTAATGTAGCTTTACATTTACCCTAGATATGAAGCTAATTAGCTTCCTTAATTTCCCAAAAGATGTCGAATGTGACTTGTATTAAGGACCAGATTTAGTATAATTTGTTATTCATCTTAAATTTATTTATGCCCCTAACACACACCCTTTGGCATTGCAGGAGGTGAAGAAGATATTGCCACCATCATTCACAGAGATGAAGAATGCAGAAGGTTTGACTCCTAATAAACTGTTCATAAAAGAGCATCAAGGATTATTGTGTAAAGCTGAATCGTGGATGAAGGGAATAGCAAACTCTTGCATGATTGTTTCAACTCTTATTACAGTTGGAGTATTTTATACTTCATTCAACAGATCAGGTGGTCTCATCGTCAATCACTTGCAAAAAAGATCACTTGTGGTATTTGGCACGTCTAATGCAATCGTATTTATCTCTTCCTCAACTTCTACGCTCATTTTCTTCTCTATCACGGTCTCACCCTTTGCAGAACAGGATTTTCACAAGTCATTACCGTTGAAGTTGATATCTGGTTTGGTTTCACTTTTCATGTCCATAATAAGCATGATGATATCATTTGGTAGTGCCTTCTTCACTACATACCATCATGGTTTAAGTTTGGTTCCTATCTCCATTTCTGTTGGTGTTTTAGGAGCTATGTCCTTGTTTGCATTTTCGCTATTCCCAATCTGGTCTGATATAGTCTACTCAGCCTACTTTTGTAAGACTCTCTTTCGGCCATGTAAAAATTTACTTCACTTAAAAATGTAGGCAGTTTGTCTTTATGCAGTGATGTATAAATTCCTGTAATGTGCGTACTTATCAGCTAAGGGTAAATTATGATTATTATTATTATAAATTAATTAATCTTATTTTTCAATTACATCCATCAACCTAATCTTATTTATTATACACTTGCATGTGTGTCTATGGCAACATAATATAGCAATTACAAACGGCATATGATCCATGCATTCGTCCGCTTTCAAACTGCATGGATAGAGGCTTTGAGTAAACAATCTTGAATTTCTCAAGCCTGACCATGATAGGCTATTAGGCTCCTTTGAAAGTTTTCTTTGTTTTTTCACTAAATTACATGTATCTTCTTACTGGAAATAATTTTATTCAAGGTACTCTCTAATATTATAAGCAGTCACCTCTCCTAGTGGGGATTCAAACCTTAATTCATACGAGAGAAATACACACCCTTTCAAGAGCCACAACCAGAGCTCTTCGGTAGGGGAGAGCACGGAACCCGTAACCCGCACAGCCCGCCTGGACCCGCGAGAAATTCCCCGGATTGGGCCCGCCCAATGGTGGCTCGTTACGGGCGGGTAAAAAACCCGCCCATTATAAAAAAACGGGGTGGGCTACGAGTTTGCCACCGGGCTGCCCGTAGCCCGCCCGTATATATATATTTTTTTTTGGCAGACCACCCTTTGACCCAACACACACACAGAGGCCCAAAATCCACTGGACGAGACGATGGATGCTGCTTAATTGCTGCCCAAAATCCATTTCCCATTTGTGCTTGTGCTTGAGCGTGAGACTGGTGTCTGGTGACGGTGAGTGGCTGAGTGCCTGTGCGTGTGTCGTGCCCTATCCCTAATTTGCTTTGCTCCTCTCCCAGCTCAAGCTCGACCTCGACAGCTTCCAGCAGCCGACAGTTCTTTCAATCAGTCAGTCTCATACTTCATTTGCGCGACGTGTTTCCTATTGCGAGCTTTGCTTCGTTGCGAGCTCAGCTCAGCTTCTCTCAGCTGAGAGTTCTCATCTTTGCTCATCTTCATTTGCGTCTCTACTAAGGTAATCAATGTGCTGAAATGATTTTGTTCTATGTCAATAATCTGATATTACTTAAGAAAAGTTCTGAGTGACTTGCGTTTGTCGTTTGCGTGATTGCGTCTTGGTTGCTGAAATGATTTTGCTCACCTTCATTTGCATGATTGCGTCTTGGTTACTGAAAAGATGTTTCTGGCAGTTTTGTAATTCACTGCAGAATGTAAAATGAACTTATGTTTGCTGGCTATCCATGGATCTAAGTGGCTAAGCTGTGGCAAGGAGGGAGGGAGAGGGTAGTATTTCCACTAAACAAAGAAATCCAAGGTCTAATTCAAAAGAGCCTTTCAATCAAGGGGCATCGCCCCCCCAACACACAAAAATCCAAGTTTCACGTCTTTCTGTCTTTATTCCTTTTGAGTAAGCAGTAATGATGAACATTAGAGTTTTATCATAATACCTAAATTAGATCCATGGATAGTACACAGTTTTGTACCCACTGTGGCTTGCTGTTTTGCTTTAAATCGCACGACGTAGGTTCGAGCTGGCATACCAAAAATAATGAGTTTGTGATCTTGGCACTGTTAATCTTATCATAGAACCACCAGATTAGGAATTGATAAAATGCTTAAATGATTTTTGTCAGTGCATGATCCTCATATATGACAGGTTGTTTTTTGCAGTGGTAAAATCTGAAATCCCAACCTGAAAATATGCAATCTACAACTAATGAAGGGGGTGCCTCATCCTTACCAAGCAGTGGGACTGAAATTCAAACAACTAATGAGGGAGAGGGACAAGCAGCAACAACACAACCTACTAGGAAAAAAAGGAGGCAGACATCTGA